>JAZKJV010002130.1:600000-893500 GCA_037367405.1 Ottelia alismoides | reverse complement strand
TCTGCAAAATGTCCAGTCGCACGTGCACGGAGCACGTGACCTGGCAGGGACATTGGTGTAATTTTCAAAATCCTGGGGACTAAAATGCAATTCACCCAAAATAATATAACTGAAATAAATATTTTAAGGACTGTTTCGAATACAAAAAGGCCGAGGTCCCTAGTGCAAAATGTCAACCCTCACGTGCACAGGTCACGTGAGGTGACGTGGTCAGGGACAAAATTGCAAATATGAAAAGTTCGGGGGGTTGTTCATAAATTTTACAAAAATTTGAAACGGCGGTTGAAAGTTTCGATATTAATATTTAAATACAAGGACGTCGAGGGTGATTAGTGCAAAATACCCAAAGCGAGGCTCGATCCAACGGTTGGCTGATGAAACTCAGTTTCATCATCTTTATTTTCTATAATTAACCCCCTTGCTTAAAGTTTTGGCAATAAAACCCAGGTAATGTCCTGTAATTAACAGAGTCTTAAATAAATTAAAAATCACAAAAAAATGACAAAACAAAAAATTCGTGGTATTTTTAGACTAAAAAATTACCCTCAAAAATATTTTGGGCCTTTGTTTGACTTCATCTCCAGTTTTGGCCAACATGAAACTTGTAGATGTCGTCAAGATCTACAACTTTCATGTTTTGAGTTTTCTCAAATTCGGCCATCTAGGCCTTCAAACATCAACTGGAAGATATGAATAATCTGATTGGGCCACGTGGCCCAATCTGGGTGAGCCACGTGGCCCCGCCCTCCTTGCTTCAGCCGCCCGCGTCCTCAGCCGTTGGATCCTCCTCTGATCCAACGGCTCAGATCTCTCCGCATCTGCTCTTATTCCCTGGCCATCCGATCAGCCTCCATCTTCAATCCGCACCGCTCGTTCACGCCTTAAGCTGAGCGTGCCACGTGGCGCATCATAGACCGCTTGATGGTGCCCCAGATCTTCCATCACAGCCGCTAACTCCGCAGTAGCCATCAGCCGTCTGATCATTCCCCATAACTCATCTCTACCGTCCGCCGGCGCGTGAACTGCAAGGCGACACGTGGCGCGTCCCAGCTCCATTCGATCGCTTCGCCATCGATCTAATCGTAACCATCATTTCGCACCTAAACGTACGCCGTTGGATCTCCAGATCCAACGATTGATCTTCGTCATCTACCTCGGTCAGCCCACTCGCCCACGTTCTCCACCGCGCGAAACCCTCTCCCCCTTCCCATTATCGCCGACTCCTCCGACCACCTCTTCCTTCGCTAACCACCTCACGACCTTCCCCAGTCTTCCCTCTACCCCGCGCATCACTCCACGATCCACGACATCATCTCCAGTCGCCCCTTCTTCCCCGCTAAACCCACGACGCTACCACCGGATCTCCGACACCTATCTTTAAAAACCTCGCCTCCCCCTTCATTCCAGGCTATCCACCTTTACGCGGGGCACGGCCCAGCCCTCCGCCACCTCCCAGTGACAGGGGGAGGTGGCTGGATCGAGCGACGACGACCGTCGCCCCGGTGAGATCCTCCGACCTCCATGGCAGAGCTGCGGCGCCATCGCGACCGCCCGAGCTGCATGGACCGACTGACCATGTCCAGCGACGACCCGGGGACTCTCTGGAATCCCAAGCCCAAGCCTCCATTCCATTTCCGATCAGGTAATTCTTCTTCTTCTTCCCTTGTAGCTTTTCCTTGATTTCCTTTAATTATTTAGGCTTCTTCATCCACCCTCGATCTCCATTGACCAACCCGTTAGCTTCGCCTTCAACCCCCCTTTGACGTGACACCCTCCACTCACTTTATCCCTCCTCCAAACCCTATAACACCTGTCGACCCACCTCCTCCGCCCTCACGGCGGAGGAGCTCCGAGCTCAACACGTTCTCCGCCACATATGAGCTTCCACTTCACCTCACCTCACAAACACACTCTGTACTCGCGCCTCAGCTATTGTAATAACATTGCAGGACATCAATCTACTTCAATGGTCAGAGAGCACGCCGGAGCTACCTTCGTCAACTCCGCATCAACTGCTCGAGCTCTGACGCACAGATCCAGAGGCTTCTGGACCTCCCATGAGCTCCCATCTTCTCCTACGTCTATCTAAGGAGCTCTGGGGAGGTCGCCATCAACTGATAACGAGCGGCAGAGAAGAGCCCCCGTCGTCGAAACTCTACTCCCGCCGCCCCTTGCTTATGAAGAAGGAGATACAGTGGCCGTCGGATGGTCTCATCCAGTGAGCATCTGACGGCCAGGATGCAACCACGTCGCTCATTAGCATCTTTCATCAGCGACCGTTGGATCCTCTCGATCCAATGGCCGTCGTATAGCCACGTAGCTCTGGGTCGTCGGTCCAGGAGCCATCAGATACTCGAAGATCTGATGGCTTAGAAGCAGCCACGTCACCTAGGAGCGCTTTCACCAGTAACCCTTGGATCATCACGATCCAAGGGCCGTCAGTCGGCCATGTGGCGTTCTTTGAGCCCTCTCCGAGCCTCAGTGTCCAAGCCTTTAGGCTTGGATACTCCCGAGCCAGATACCGAACCTGCAGCAGCCCGAGCCTGACGCCCGAGCCTAGCCGAAGCTTCATCAAGCCTCTGCCGACCCCGAGCCTCCTTCCGAGCCTGGATAGCACGTGTTGCGCACGTGCTATCTGGGAATTTTGCAGAGACGCCCCCAGACTTCTCCATATTAGCAGAAAGGTCCTGTCTACACACGTGAACCACGTGCGTCTGGGGTTATTTGCAATTATACCCTTGTGGGTTTATATAATTGCAAATATGCCCCTGTGCGGGTGGTTTATTTACAGGGAAGGCCTCACATTTATTTCTTTTGCATTTTAGTCCTTTCCAGGGACCTTTTGTAGTTATCTTTTCATGTTTCTTTTCAGTTATGCCCTTATTTTCATTCTAGCATATCTTGAGCTACGTACATCCGATTGAGATGATTTCAGTTTCGTTTTAAAGCTGGTTTGATGATCTTTCAAATGGCATGCTTAATTATTGTTTTGGACACAATGATTTTTTTAAGTATTATGTAGTAGCCTTGTGTCTATTCGAGCTTGAACCGATGCCTTAAAATTGTTCATCATATCTACCTCTTTAATTAAACTTTAAATTAATTTTTATTTAATTTTGCTCATTATTTTCACCTAAGGCATATTTCCATTGCATTTTATAGCATTTATTTGCATGATAAAAATTGATAAAAAAATGCATGTTCATTTTAATGCATTGTCTTTTTGTATTGTCTTGCTTGCTTTGACCTATATTTGCTTCAATTCAACACTTAATTAAATAGACTTAAATCTGGTTAATATGAGAGAGGCTCGTGTCCCTGAGTTCGACCTTGGTTTCTTACCAAGTAAAAAAAATTAATGATCATCTCATTTTGATCCATCATATACATATTTAAATGAGATGATCTTTTGATGAACCCGAATCGGCCCGACTGCTACGACATGTTGAAGTGCTAAAAACACTCTCTTAAAGGGCCGATTTTGCAGTTCGTCAAATGGCGCCGTTGCCGGGGACACGGCTCATTTCTTATATTTTTTGGATTTTTGTTTATTTAATTTCGTGTTTCTTATATAGGTCAATTTGTTCATCCATTTTGCATCCAAAAATTTTCTTTTTTATTTGATATCTAACCATTGTTTTTGTGGCAGGGCCCTTGATAGTTCAAGGAGGCAAGGAGGACGCTCCCCGCTGCGAGGAGCCGCAGGAGCATGCTTGGAGCCTATAAGAAAGAAAAGAAAAAAATGTGTCGCATTTTATTTTTGCTTGTAATAATTCATCTTTTACAACGGTCTTCGATCGAAGGCTTGCGGTTGTAATCGAACGAATGTGGTTGTGTGGGGATCGTCCCCACTTGAGTGTCGACCTAGGATCAGGCACGCGGCTCTTTGAGCAGTTTTTCATTATTATCTTTTACGTGCTTGCTCATAGGTAGGACACACTATAAATTTAGACGCAGATAATCTCGCATCACTTAGCTAAAATTAATGAAAATCAATCACCGCTAATAGATGCATGATTAGGTGCGGCTTTTTCGACTTGCATACATGTTGATTTTGGTTTTCAAAACGGCCCCAGTTTTTCACGGATTTATCGTCAAATCAATGCATGTTTTATCGCTTAGCCTAGATCGTGGTTTTTATCGAATACATGTTTTTCTCGGCTTTCTCTTCCTAGCTTGATCACCTACGATAAACGGAAAATGGGAATGAACGGTAGACGATGATTTCTTGATTTTGTGCTAACCATAATTCAGTGATAACCTAAAATAAAATTGGGACTGTTAATTGCAAGTCAACCAAAAATGGAGTAAAATTCGGTTTTGGGAGAGGAACACCCGCGCATACGCCTTGATTTTCACTTCACATTTTTTGCGTAAATTTCTAATGTTTTATCACCAATAAAACTGACAATATAATAAACCAACTTTGGTTGGTTTCATGTGTGAGTTGGTGAAATTGAGGGTGTTGCTTGATTGACTGAGCCATGTTTGCTACGCACCCCAAATCCTTAGTCACTCCATTCATCTCCGCAGACTCAAACAGCTCACTTGTAGATCCATTCCTCTTCTTCGTTCACCTTGGGTCCCTCCCAACATCAATTCCCATCTTTATACTTAGGCTAATCTCAGCCTAAGTATAGGGGGGACCCAAGTCCCCGTGATTTTCTCTACTCATCTTTTCTTGCCTTCATACTTAGGTTATTTCTAACCTAAGTATAGGGGGAGCCCCTCTTAGTTCCCGTATATTCCTATATATTTAAATGGACCTATGTACTTGTAACATCTAGTGCTATGAGGACATAGCAATGTTTAAGTATAGGGGGGTATACTGTATATACCGTATACTTACTTTAGCTATAATCTGAAAAATTTGAAAAATTTAAAACTTTTTGGCTAAGGTAAAACTCTTTGGACTAAGAGAACTCAAAAGATTTCGCGGCTTTTCGATATTATGTTACGCTATTTTTATAAAAATATTTTCGAAAATGATTTTTTCTTTTGAAAATGTTTTGAAAACTTCTTATTTGCGTGACATGGTTTTGAAAGTCTTTTCAAGGAAAGTTGAGTTTAACTTGTATTTTAACCTTTATTAAAATCCATAAAAATGACAAAAAAAATCAAAAAACCCTTTAAGAGTCATTGGTGACTACTAAACCCAATTAAGTAAGCCGCGTTCAGTGAGGGTTCGCCCTTAGCAGATTGGATGGTTTAGAGGACATCGCGTAAGGCCCCGTCCTCAAGCAACGGGCTTCGGCCTGTACTTACATCCATATTGGCTGAACGTAGATGCTTTATTGAGTTTAGGCAGTTCTAATATCTCTTGAAGTCCTTAAACAAAATAAATAAATTAAAAAAAATGTCTTGTTTTTGAATGAAGAAGTTGGATTAATCCTCTACACCTACACTTCCACCCAGGATCTGAAATGATCAAGGAGACTTAGCTTTTTGAGGTCTTTGAGATTTTAGGTTAACCAGCCTTAGCCATCAGGATCTTAGACTTAATCATCCACATTTCCCTAGGTTTCTAGATTTGCATGCTATATTCCATGCTTAGTCTCAGACAGAAAGAATATGATCAGCGCATGACATGCACGATTGCGGTTTTTGATGAGATGAGTTGATTTTTCACCTAAGGGATTGGGATGAGGAAGTCGAGTTTGGATTTGATCTAATGATGCTCGAGGATGGGATAAAATCTTTGGAGGCTTCAGGAAACCTGAGTGTCAGCATTATTAGCCAGTATGAGAACTTGGTTCTTATACTAATCTCTTGATATTGACCTAAGTGCCAGGGTGTGAATAAATAAAAAAATTTGTTGATCAGTGTGCGCCAACTCTTGGTAAAAGCAGTGGAGCTAGCCACAAATTATACAAGTCAATGAAATTCAAAGAAAAGCTCTCATTCCACAAAGTCAAATATCAAAGAGCTTCCACCAAAGGCGAGCGCTCCCAAACTTTTCAAAGTGTCCACTTAGACCACCGCTATTAGGACCAGGAGTCGGGCTTGCACCAAAAAAGGGCTCTGCATCGTAAATTCTACAAGTCTGGGTGTAGAAGGTACGATAGGTACTCAAAAGGGACACACCCCGGTGTACTCCCAGGAAAACAAGTGCAGATGGCTCCAACTTCTCTTGACGGACGCACTGATCAACACCAAAAAAATGTGTTGCGTAAAAAGGCACTAGAGAGAATCCTTGTTCCAATGAGAGGGAGAGAAGAATTGACACAATCCCATGCCCTCCATTTCTGGCCTGCCATCTACATTTTCTAAGTCTGACAACTAAAGAGACGGTGGACTGAATGCAAGATTTGATTTATTCCCTAGCGTTGAGGATTGGGCCCTTAGGAGATTTTCTCGGACTAAGACTTTGGGTGAAGATTTGACTCTACTATCGAAATTGCAGTCATCACTAAACTTCATATCCTTTAGCTTATATGTACATCAGAGAGAGTCTGGAGAAGTAGAGGAATTGGATGCCTCTTGATTAAGACTGGGATGAACTCTAGAATTTTAAATCTCTACAGTCGAGTCAACTTGATCGTATTGGATCCTGTATTCACATGCACAAGGGGGTTAATCCAACTTAGTCATTCTTTTTGATGCTCGAGGACGAGCATAGTTTAAGTATAGGGGGATGATGAAACTCAGTTTCATCATCTTTATTTTCTATAATTAACCCCCTTGCTTAAAGTTTTGGCAATAAAACCCAGGTAATGTCCTGTAATTAACAGAGTCTTAAATAAATTAAAAATCACAAAAAAATGACAAAACAAAAATTCATGGTATTTTTAGACTTAAAAATACCCTCAAAAATGTTTCGGGCCTTTGTTTGACTTCATCTCCAGTATTGGCCAACATGAAACATGTAGATCTCGTCAAGATCTACAACTTTCATGTTTTGAGTTTTCTCAAATTCGGCCATCTAGGCCTTCAAACATCAACTGGAAGATATGAATAATCTGATTGGGCCACGTGGCCCAATCTGGGTGAGCCACGTGGCCCCGCCCTCCTTGCTTCAGCCGCCCGCGTCCTCAGCCGTTGGATCCTCCTCTGATCCAACGGCTCAGATCTCTCCGCATCCGCTCTTATTCCTGGCCATCCGATCAGCGTCCATCTTCAATCTGCACCGCTCGTTCGTGCCTTAAGCTGAGCGCGCCACGTGGCACATCATAGACCGCTTGATGGCGCCCCAGATCTTCCATCACAGCCGCTAACTCTGAAATAGCCATCAGCCGTCTGATCATTCCCCATAACTCATCTCTACCGTCCGCCGGTGCGTGAACTGCAAGGCGACACGTGGCGCATCCCAGCTATATTCGATCGCTTCGTCATCGATCTAATCGTAACCGTCATTTCGCGCTTAAACGTACGTTGTTGGATCTCCAGATCCAACGGTTGATCTTCGTCGTCTACCTCGGTCAGCCCACTCGCCCACGTTCTCCACCACGCGAAACCCTCTCCCCCTTCCCATTATCGCCGACTCCTCCGACCACCTCTTCCTTCGCTAACCACCTCATGACCTTCCCCAGTCTTCCCTCTACCCAGCGCATCACTCCACGATCCACGACATCATCTCCAGTCGCCCCTTCTTCCCCGCTAAACCCACGACGCTACCACCGGATCTCCGACACCCATCTTTAAAAACCTCGCCTCCCCCTTCATTCCAGGATATCCACCTTTACGCGGGGCACGGCCCAGCCCTCCGCCACCTCCCAGTGACAGGGGGAGGTGGCTGGATCGAGCAACGACGACCGTCGCCCCCGGTGAGATCCTCCGACCTCCATGGCAGAGCTGCGGCGCCATCGCGACCGCCCGAGCTGCATGGACCGGCTGACCATGTCCAGCGACGACCCGGGGACCCTCTGGAATCCCCAGCCCAAGCCTCCATTCCATTTCTGATCAGGTAATTCTTCTTCTTCCCTTGTAGCTTTTCCTTGATTTCCTTTAATTATTTAGGCTTCTTCATCCACCCTTGATCTCCATTGACCAACCCGTTAGCTTTGCCTTCAACCCCCCTTCGACGCGACACCCTCCGCTCACTTTATCCCTCCTCCAAACCCTATAACCCCTGTCGACCCACCTCCTCCGCCCTCACGGCGGAGGAGCTCCGAGCCCAAAACGTTCTCCGCCCCATATGAACTTCCACTTCACCTCACTTCACAACCACACTCTGTACTCGCGCCTCGGCTATTGTAATAACACTACAGGACATCAATCTTCTTCAATGGTCGGAGAGCACGCCGGAGCTACCTTCGTCAACTCTGCATCAACTGCTCGAGCTCCGACGCACAGATCCAGAGGCTTCTGGACCTCCCCAGAGCTCCCATCTTCTCTGACGTCTATCTTAGGAGCTCTGGGGAGGTCGCCATCAGTTGATAACGAGCGGCGGAGAAGATCCCTCGTCGCCAGCGCTCTACTCCCGCCGCCCCTAGCTTCTGAAGAAGGAGATACAGTGGTCGTCGGATGGTCTCATCCAGTAATCATCTGACGGCCAGGATGCAACCACGTTGCTCATGAGCATCTTTCATCAGCGACCGTTGGATCCTCTCGATCCAATGGCCGTCGTATAGCCACGTAGCTCTGGGTCGTCGGTCCAGGAGCCATCGGATACTCGAAGATCTGATGGCTTAGAAGCAGCCACGTCGCCCAGGAGCGCTTTCACCAGTAACCCTTGGATCATCATGATCCAAGGGCCGTCAGTCGGCCACGTGGCTTTCTTTGAGCCCTCTCCGAGCCTCAGCGTCCAAGCCTTTAGGCTTGGATACTCCCGAGCCAGATACCGAACCTGCAGCAGCCCGAGCCTGACGCTCGAGCCTAGCCGAAGCTTCATCAAGCCTCTGCCGACCCCGAGCCTCCTTCCGAGCCTGGATAGCACGTGTTGCGCACGTGTTATCTGGGAATTTTGCAGAGACACCCTCTGACTTCTCCACATTTACAGAAAGGTCCTGTCTACACAAGCGAACCACGTGCATCTGGGGTTATTTGCAATTATACCCTTGCGGGTTTATATAATTGCAAATATGCCCCTGCGCGTGTGGTTTATTTACAAGGAAGGCCTCGCATTTATTTCTTTTGCATTTTAGTCCTTTCCAGGGACCTTTTTGTAGTTATCTTTTCATGTTTCTTTTCAGTTATGCCCTTGTTTTCATTCTAGCATATCTTGAGCTACGTACATCCGATTGAGATGATTTCAGTTTCGTTTTAAAGCTGGTTTGATGATCTTTCAAATGGCATGCTTAATTATTGTTTTGGACACAATGATTTTTTTTAAGTATTATGTAGTAGCCTTGTGTCTATTCGAGCTTGAACTGATGCCTTAAAATTGTTCATCACATCTACCTCTTTAATTAAACTTGAAATTAACTCTTATTTAATTTTGCTTATTATTTTCACCTAGGGCATATTTCCATTGCATTTTATAGCATTTATTTTCATGATAAAAATTGATTAAAAAAAATGCATGTTCATTTTTAATGCATTGTCTTGTTGTATTGTCTTGCTTGCATTGACCTATATTTGCTTCAATTCAACACTTAATTAAATAGACTTAAATCCGATTAATACGGGAGAGGCTCGTGTCCCTGAGTTCGACCTTGGTTTCTTACCAAGTAAAAAAAAATTAATGATCATCTCATTTTGATCCATCATATACATATTTAAATGAGATGATCTTTTGATGAACCCGAATCAGCCCGACTGCTACGACATGTTGAAGTGCTAAAAACACTCTCTTAAATGGCCGATTTTGCGATTCGTCACTGGCAATCTTTCACTTAACACATGTCGAGCTTGTGCATGCCGATACCGCTTCGCAAACCGACATTTGAGATTAGATCTCCACGCGGTGATCAACGGTGCTGGCGAGAGATCTGATGGCTGTTGTACTCCACGACGAACTAGCGAAGATCCAACGACGTTGGAGGTACAAGGATGATCGAGCGAAGAACTGGTCCCCGGCGAGCCTCGATGGGACGATGCAACCTCCTCCGGGGACTTGCAACTCACCTGATGGTTCCCGAAGACTCTTGCGCGTCCTCTCTATATGTTGGCGGTGTCAAAAGTCGCTGGCGTCCACCGGAGTTGGCCCACGACGTTGAGGTTGAGGAAGAGCTCCAAGTGGCTCCTGCGCGTCCCAAAATCGCCCCCCAGGTGCCTTCTGAGCTCCAAAAACCGGCAAGAGAAGTCAAGGGGGTCACGGGCAAACTGTCATGACCACCCATGGGCGAAAGGTGTTAGAGAACGGGAAGAATGGGAGGTCGCCGGAGCAAGCTTCGGCAAGGGGTGACGAAGGTTGATCCTAGGCTAAGTAGCGAAATAAAAGGTGGAGGTTGAATCCTACGACTACAGGGAATAAAAAATGCAAGAAAAAATACAGAAAACATACCTCAAAGGCAATTAGCGCTTGAGATGAGTACCTCATGGCCAAGACGGCCGGAGATGGGTGGAACGGTGCCTCGACCCTCGCCTGAGCTCCGCGCACGTGCTGGAGGAAGTCTGTCACGCTTCCAGTCCGGAGCACGGCGAAAGGAATCCAAACTAGGGTCGAAGAGGGTTCAAAGGTGGAAGGAAGATGACGGGGTGTTTTTGAACGAGTGGTCGAGGAGGCTTAGAGATCGAGGTGTAGGCTGCGTTGGAGTCATTCAATCCTCGAGGGAAGCATCAGGCGTGTATGGTGGATCCATAAGGAGAAAAAGTCCAGAAGGGAGGATCATGAATGGATGAAAGACGAAGCCTCGAAAAATCCGTGAACATGGCAAAAAAAACAAGGTGTTTGACAAAGGGCGGGAGTGGGTCAGAGAGTTGACCCGCGGGTCAACTCTCCGACCCTCCTAGTTGGTTCACGTGGACCAACAAGGAAAAATCCAGGAAATATATTTTTGTAAAATTATTTAAAAATAGCAAACGAATTTATTAATTTTTTGTTATTAAATAAAAAATATTAATTATTTTATAAAGTAATTTATTATGTTTTTTATTTATTTTTAGAGGTATAAAATTATAAGTTACCTTTTATGGCCTATATAGGTATATTTATCTATAATTTTTAATATTTTCTTTTTATTTTGTATGTTTAATTTTAGTTATTTTGTTTATTGTTTTATATATTTATAACTTATTTTTATAGACTTAAATATATTTTTGTTTAATTTTTTCTGATGTATTTTATATAATTAAATAAATATAAGAGTTAATTATGTAGGTATACTTATTGGTATTATACCTATGTATTTCATACAAGTATTTTATTTTTATGTTTTATTTAGTATTTTATTATTGTTTTAATAAATACATATATTATAAATAATATTTATTAGATTATAAAATATAAAATTATAAAAATAATGAATAATAAGTAAAATGAATAATTTAATTGGTATAAGTATACAATAGGGGTCTGATGAACTCATTCATCACTCTTTATTCTTTTATTTTAGCTACTTATCTTGGCAAAATACCATGCATATAGTTGTAAATATAATAAGTTATCAGTAAACATGCATTTGTTAAATATTAATAATTAGCATGTATTTGTGCAAAAATAAAAGAATAAAGAATAAAAAAGCAAGGATATATTTAGAATAAATATTGAGTGACCTAATTCAAAGAGAGGGCCCAATATGGGCCTGATTGCCAAAAAAAATAAGTAGTGAGAGATAGGGCCATTCAACCTTGTGTATATTCCTTCTTATATGTATATATTTTATTTTAAAAAAAATGAAAATAAAAATGTGTTTCTAATACCTTGTATATATTTCTACCATAATTTATTTTATACCTTTATATAATATACTATATTGTATACACCATAATTTGTTTTTCATAAAAATAAATTAAAAATCACTAAAAAATAGTTTGAAAAATAATAAACATTTTTTATTTTGAACATATTTTAACATAAAATCGTTTTCTATTTTTAATTTATTTTACAAATCTTTTTTATTTTCTAATTTCTGATTGGTCGAGGAGGATTGTTGACCCCGGTCAACTCCCCCTCCCGGACCAGTCTTCGACTGGATAAGGGTTTTGTCGTACTTTCTCCCATTTATCCCACTCGGATCCGACCACCTTTTGTTCTGATTTCACCGCCCGCTCCTTCCTCTTGGATCCACGATCCTCGCCGATCCCTAGGGAAGGACGGATCTTCCTCGGTGCACGCGCAGGCTCTGATTCTTTCCAGCTACCTGTGATTGCCTATAAAATCTCCATTCGATTCCCTAGACCCTCAGCTCGCGCCGCACACTCTCCTTCTACCCTAGACTTCTTCCCCTTGGTGACAGCAATCGGACAGAGCCTTTGGTGGTCGGAGAAAGCCGCTGCAACCGGTGCTCACCCTTCGTTGCAGGAGTTCCACCGCGATGAGCCTCCCCACCTTCCGCAGCGTGGTCGAGGCAAAGACCCACTTCGACGTCATCCCCTGGAGCTAAGGATTCAGCTCGGACCTTCAGGTAGCATCCATTTTAATCCTAGTTTCGTTTATTTCGATTCTTTCATCCGCCGCTCCTCCAGCTCCGACCCGCCGGTCGGAGCTCCATTAGCCACATCTATCTGCTCTGATCGACTCAACCGTTCACCGTCACCCTTCCACCACAGCCTGATCATCCAAATCTTTGCTATACGAGCAAAAAATTAGGCTTAGGTTCCTTCCACCGCTTCGCCGGAACCCCCCTTCATCATTCGTCATCGCTTCACGTACTTTTAGGTCAAATAACCCCGACCGGAGTGTCCCTCCGAGTCAAAGAATTCCTCTACAGGTCATAGCGTGCGCAGATACGCCCCAGGTCGCCTTCCATTCACTTTGTCGGAGCTCTTCCAGGTCTCAGCACCCTTCCAGGAGATCCGACCGTTGACGACTTCATCCGACTCATCCACCCGATGCAGAGGAGCATTGCAAGACGACCACCATTGTCCGATCGTCCATCGGAGCGGCGGATCACCGCCGGTTCTCCGGTGAACTTCGCCCAGGCGTAGTTCATCCAGCATCTTCTTCATCCGTTGGATCACACCCTCACCCTAGATTCGATCACCACCGTCCAGTGCCTATCCTTGTCACGCCATTAGATCTGACATCTAACGACTCCTGTACGCCCACATTCGTTATCCAGCCAGAACCGTTGGATCTACCACCTGTATGCGTCGGAGCCGCATGCTTCTCAACCAACCAGAGTGTGGCACCTGGCACCCCACGTGCGACGCACGCGCAGATGGGTAATTTGCTCTGCTTCCCCTACAGTTCTTTTCGTTTATTATTTAGTCTATAAAATAAAAGGTACACGGTAGGTTAATTTGCACTTTTGGTCCTACAGTTTTTAATATTTACATTCCAGTCCTTGTTGTGTGGATACACTAGCTTCGTGATGTGCTTTATGGGTTAATTGCATGTGCTACCCTAGCTTTATTTGAGGTTATGAATTGAACTTTTAGTTTTAATATTTGCATCCATGCCCCTATATGTGTTGATTTTGGATATGTGCGTGTATTCTGGTGAAAATTGCAGATAGACCCTCGAGCTTTTTATGTGTGTTCTGGATTAGCCCCTGGAACTTATTTTTCTTGTAACTTAGTCCCTGTATACTATGCGCTTTATTTTAGTTTGAAAAAGTCAGCAAACTTTATCCAAAATTCGTGAAATTTTGAAACATGGCTCCTTCCATGGTGTAGGAATTTCTACAAATTTTTGGGTTTATTTTTTTCCATTTAGTATTTTTAAAAATTCAAAAACCTCAAAAAGTGCTTCTATCATTTTTTAAAATTCAATTAAAAATATTAAAAATCCTCTAAAAAATCCAAAAAAATTAATGATTGCTTTTTTTGTTGTGTTTTTGCTTCAACCCAATTTTTGCTATATTTACATTTATAAAAACCATAAAATAAAAAAAACACTAAAAACCTTAGAAAAATCATTAAATATTCACAAAAACACAATAAATGCATTTTCGGTATCTGTAGTTGGGTTTTTATTTTTAGTTTATCATAAAATTATTGCTCGAATTTATAGGCATCTTAAGTATTTTTAAGGTGCCTTTAGATTCTGGCTGCACACTACCTTTTATTTTTGGCCTTGTTTTATTTTTAGAAAATTAACTAAAAATTAGAAAAATCCAAGAAAATACTAAAAACACTTGAATATTTCTAAAAACCAAAAATATTTTTATTTTAATTTTCTGAGTATTTTTGCTACCTTAAATAATTGTTTGATTGTGCCTTTTTTATTTCTTTTACACCTTTTATTAATTTTAAAAATTACAAAAAAAATGAAAAATCTAAAATCTGCCATTTTATTTTGTTTTTTTATTTCCTTTATTTTATTTGGATTTTCGACTACTTCATAGCCTAGGCATACCGTGCTCCTTGTGTTCGACCCTGGTAGCTATACTAGGTAAAATAAAATAGCGAGACTACTATTTGTTCTTGATTGCTTGATTTTTGTGTTGGGTAGTCTTTGTTTTCTTGATTGACTTAGCCTCGTGGTACGGGTCGCAACGACCCTATTTACACCTTAACCCGATAGTGAGACATTCAGTCATCAGAATGGCGTTGTTGCCGGCGGCTTAGTAGTCGGCTTTCTTTTTCAGCTTTCTTTCGTTTCCTTCTTTTATTTTCTTTTATCTGTTTTCTTTTTATTTTTGTTTTTTTTGTTTGCTTTTATTTGTGTTTTTATTTCTATTCTTTTTTTGTTTTGATTTTGCATTTATTTTTATTTTATTTTATTTTATTTTTCATTATTATAATAATTGTTGGACTGATACATCTTCTGTTTGCTTTTCTTGCGAGGACCTGTGGATCGAGGACGGCTTTCCTCGGGAAGCTGACGCACCGGCGGGACTTGGAGGCGGCTCTTTTATACATAGAGCCGCATGAGAGCGCGAGGGAGGAGAGCAGGAGTGTGGGTAGAGTTTAGCTTAGGTTTAGCTTAGTTTTATTTCAGCCCATTATTATTGTAATAATACAGGAAAGGATAGAGACTCTCAGACTTGGTGGATTTCATGGGGTCTGTTTTGCCGAGCACCGGTGCGCTCGGGGGGCCTCACCGTGATTTTCACCGGATTTGTGTTTATCGCTTTTATTTTCTTTGATTCCTGAAGATTTTAGCCTTAGCTATAGGATTTTCACTTGCCTTGTGACGTAATTATTATGGCCCAACCCTAATTACATTTCTGCTCCTATAGATCGTAATTGGACCTTACTAAATAAATCACTAATGAAAAAGTTAACCTGGTCACTTGAGGGGTCATGTGCCGCTAGAGGCCGTATACAACACTGGCAGGATCCATTACGACGGACACCGATCGGCTTCAGAGACCGGACCCCGACCCCTCTCGTTGACTCGTTAGCTGTTGTGCTTCGCGAGTAGAAATTTCAGCATAAGGTCGATTTCTTCGTGCATCATATATATAGGTTTTATTTCTGTCTTTTAATTATGCACGGATCACTTTGCATGTAGAGAGCTAGAGGCAAGGTACGCATTTCTTACTCGGCATGTGTCATCGTGTTTAGTCGCGCATCGGCTTTTTCGTCTTCTCCCTTTATTTTTGCACTTAATAAAAATCAGGAGAACCGAAAAATTCGTTAGGCATTGTTTTATTTGAAAAATACCTAAAAAACAAAAACTATAAATTTGGGATTGTTTAAGCAAACTTTATCTTAAAAAATACTTCACCAAAAAGTTGTCTTGGGAGAGCAATCCCCACCTTGTATGGTTTGGATGAGCGAGAGAGTGACCCGTACCCTAGGCTAGAGCCACATCCGACCCTTCTTCAGACTACTGATCTCGAGTTAGTCGTTCTCCAGTGAGGATCGCTCTGGTCTCCGGTAAAGCGAGCCGCGATATCCTTAACAGAGTGAGTCGATCGGGTAGCCGGTAAACGATCTGCGACTTGTTCTGGCTGGGAATATCTACCTTTCTATTGGGACAATCTCCTGGGGGTGTTGGATTCCCAACAGCTTTCTTAATCGCTCTGAAAGATTGTTTGATCACATAATAAAATTGACAAGATAAAAGATCGAACCTTCACGGTCATCAGCTCTGAGTGCATAGGTGAATCAGGGGTTTGCTTGACCGATCTTGTTTGTTTTTCCAGATCACATCCGCTTTCTTCTCCTCTATATGTCCTCTTTCCAGCAATTTATCTTTCTCCCTCCCACCCTCTTATCATTTATCTTCTTCTCCTTGTCTATCCCTGGATGATGGGTCGCCCTCCTTTCCTGCCGACTCTTGCGGCTTTCCCATCTTATTCCCATCATTCCATGCCACTCTCGTGGGAGGTCGGAACTCCGACCGACCTGCCATTCTCTCCTTCCCTTTCCCATCATTCTTCTGGGCATGTTGTGCTAGATGTCCATGGAGATCAGATGCAAGACCCGGGCAAATTCATTGCTGGGATGAGAGTGCACTCCATACACGAGCAGAGAGAGCAGGCGCGAGTTTCAGACACCTCCAACGCCAGGATGATGGATGAGCATATAGACCAAAAAGCTCAGTCAGCTTCTACATTCAGCCACTTCATTCTAGATTTGGAGTTCATTCAGAGACTGCCGAAATTTTCAAGGAAGGTGCATGAGGAGCCATATCTTCATATGTCCGAGTTTGAGGAGTTCTGTGTGACACATGCGTATTCAGATATCACTTATGATGATGTTGAAGACCTTCCCATTTTCACTTCAGGGTAGAGCCATGGGATGGCACAGATGTTTAGGAAGGAAGTTCGCTATGTGGGGAGGGTTACGCTTTCAGTTCCTCCAAAGATTTTATCCCCAACGTAGAGCAGATATGATGCGGTCTTTCATCATGGATTTTTCAGTAGACCCCCATGAGCCATTGCATGAATCATGGCTGAGGTTTCTTGACCTCTTGAGGATATTTCCATATCACAGACTTTCGATGATTGAACTTATTGAGATCTCCATGAGGGGGATGACTGATGAGCATATTGCATTGGTAGTTACCTCGTGTGGTGGTTCACACCACAGTTCCGATATTGATTTACTTGCTATCATCTTGAGAGCACTTTTAGAGATTCCATCTTCACGAGATACATTAGTCAGGACAGCACACGAGGATGGGGCATTACCAGTTGGGTGTGACACACTTTCTGAGGACACACCTACTACACACTAGATTGAGGACATGGACTCTGCTGCAGTACATATGATGGACGAGATGACTGCAACAGTGGATGTTCTGACCCAGAGAGTGATCGAGTTCCCGTTGGTTTTCCATCTAGAGCTTGAGTCAATCCCATACTTTCCAGTTGAGGAGTTTTGGGTATCAGATCTTCTGATATTCCAGGATATGGAGGAGCCCATGCTACTACAATCATCAGTCCAGACGTTTCAGTGTCCAGTCCCAGACTACTCAGCTTTTATTCTGCAGAGGTACGTCTCTGATTCAAACAGATATCAGGACTCAGCCCAGTAGCCAGAGCTCGATGCGAGATACCACTTTGAGATGACAGATAAAGATAGCCCCGTATTTGAGCCTTTTGTCCTCCAGTTTGATGAGCTAGATACATTCCATGAGGACCAGATGATAGCCAGCACTACCGCAGCTCGAGGATCAGTTTCAGACATTTCTACAGCTTCCGCATTTGTGACCAGTACCATTTCCTGTTTCCAGATTGTTCAGAGGCAGACTTCAACTAATGAAGCATTTTGGTGCAAGGAATGGGTGCTTGCCAGTAGATTCCGATCCTCCCTTTCTCACTGATGATCCTGCATTACTCCCTGAAGATTATCTGCGGGAGGATGCCCCTAGCGATACATACTCGACTTCACTTTCTGAGAGTGTATCCAATCTGTCGGATCACGAAACCGAGTATTCTGATCTTCGAAGTCTTAGTTGTCTCACCTATACGACCCTCGCTAGGATGGGCCGGTCTTTTAGATATTCGATGATGTTTCTGATATTCTTTCATTCTATGCATCGGATATTGGTTCTTTTTGTGAGTCTCCTGATCTTGATCTTCCAGATCTTTCCGAGACGGTGATTAACGTGGAGAATTCCATGACTGATCCTTCCTTCTCCACGTTCGATTTCTTCGGCTCTACACTTCCACTCCATTCTGATCTTGAGCTGATGATGTAATTTGTGCTACCGGATCCTGATTATATCTTCCCATATCCTTGCCCGGTAGCAGACACCCACCTCATTGCCTACTTGGGTGTCTTCGTTTACATGATTGATTTCGTCGTTGTTCATACACGACGACTACGACGATAGTACGGCATTCGCCTTACAGATGTCATCCTGAACCTTGATACTTCATTGTCCTGACCTTTGCACACAGCTAGGGGCGTAAAACCTAGCGCTTGTTGAGAGGCACCTCAACATTGTCCACTTTGTATATACGTGTTTTGTCATGATTTGTTCCTTTCTTCCTCCATTCTTGTTTTACACCCCAGGTCTCGTTTAGGATTATTTTCGCTATACTTAGGATGTACCTTATCCTAAGTATAGGGGGTGTAAACACCGAGTTGTTCCCTTTCGTTATGTTTCATTACTCTTGTCGTTGCCTATACTTAAGGATCCTTCACCTTAAGTATAGGGGGGAGTAATGTCATCCCTTCCATCTTGTATATATGTGTCTTCATTATTCCCTCACTTGTCCTCCACACTATTCATATTTCTTTCTAAACATAAGGAACTTTTACCCGAAGTATAGGGGGGATAAGAGGAGGTAGATGCTGTACATTATTCCACTCGGATTTCCCTTTTGTACATCCTACTATACTTAGGATTACTAGATCCTAAGTATAGGGGGAAACTCCGAGATCCTTTTCCATTCTATTCTTTCATTTGTTGTTGTAGTATAGTTTTCCTTTTCACTTCCCTATACTAAGCATGAGTTATGTCTTCTTCATCGCTCTTGATTCACTCTGAGGACATCGTTCGAGCTATGTACGGGGAGGTGTCGTATATATTTCATATATACTTTAGCCATAACTCGTACTTTGTGTGAGTGTGTTAATAAATAAAATGGCTAAAATCCGTAAAAATCCATAAAAATTTAAAAAAAATTCTTGTACATAAAATTCGTTATTGCACATACATAGCTACTTACAAAATTATTTTTGTAAAGATGCTTGTAAAAATGTTTTGTGTAAAGGTTTTTGTAAATATTTTGATATCAAAACTATGTATATAGTACAAAATTTTTGTAAAATATTTGGAAAATAAAAAGTTTGCAAAAACCCTTTTGTAAATGTGCAAAACTTCTGCATTCATGCATACATCCATGTGTTCAAACATTTTCAAAAATTTTGCACATTTTCAAATTTTATACAAAAGCATCTTTGTATATATATTTGTATAGTTTTTTTGTATCATGGTTGACAATTAAACTAGCCTGGAATTAAATTGAAAAATGGAGCTTGGTTAAGATCTTAATCCACCTAATTCTAAGAGGAACCTTATAGGGCTTAAGGTTGAGACTTTTCAGGTCCATTGTGACTTAATTCTTTGAGTCCACTAGGCTTTGATCATATGTCATCTTGATGAGCCTAAGTAGAACACTTAACAACACACACATGACTCTCACAGACAATGACTTTACTTGTACCAGCACTTTACTCCTCGCTCTCTACGGATGAGATGGTGAGGAGGCAATCTTCGTTGACTTGGGGTAGCATATGAGGGTAGTACTTCTAGGCGGAACCTCTCTTCTTCTTATAGTAAAGGAAGTGTGTCTCAACTTGGTCTGGTAGCAGTGAGGTCTAAAGACAGGAGTTGTGGGTTGCAATAATGCTTCAAAAGAGGGATAGTCTACTGGCTCCAGAGGAAAAACTCCTTATGTATATATGCTACACCATGTAAATATGTTGTACATATGCACATCGAAAAAAATGTGGAAAAAGAAAAACTCCAAAAAAGTGGTGGGTCTGATAGAAAATGAAATACCCACTGGAGTGTATATAGTAAAATAAAGCAAAGCTTATGTTACCCATGCCCATCTCATGAAGCTTGCAGCAGGGAGACCTAGCTACACTGGTTGGGCTCCCAAGGATACATGACTACACTGGCCATGGTCCATTCTCTTCTTCCTCCTCTTCTTGAGCCGGTTGAACTTGAACTTAGAAGGGAATACCCCTCTCCTCGAGGAAAGAGTTGCCAACCTAGGGTATTAGAGCTACCTTGTTGAGGGGTGTTGTCATTTTGCCATTTCTGAGGTAGGGAGCAATATATCACTTACATAGTACAAGAAAAGATTCATGGTCATTATAGTTTGTGTATGTAGACTTGTTCTGATATGGATTGTTGAGGAGTCTTGACCATAGATTGGTGGAACTTAGAGGCTGTTAAGTTTTAAATCTAAGCCCAAATAAGGTTCTGACAAATTAACAATCCAAAGATCTGACTGAGTTCCATACTTCAATTTAATGAAGACAAGTTTAATAATAAACATTGATTCACCTTCTTTTTCTTTTATGTTCTCTTTTTCACTTCTTTTTCAAATAAGTGTTTGCTAAGGGACTAGCAAAAGTAAAGTATAGGGGGGTGATGAATACTCATTCATCACTCTTTATTCTTTTATTTTAGCTACTTATCTTAGCAAAATACCATGCATATAGTTGTAAATACAATAAGTTACCAATAAGCATGCATTTGTTAAATATTAATAATTAGCATGTATTTGTGCAAAAATAAAAGAGTAAAGAATAAAAGAAAAAGAAGGAAATATTTAAAATAAATATTGCGTGACCTAAATCCAAGAGAGGGCCCAATATGGGCATGATCGCCAAATAAAATAAGTAGAGAGAGATAGGGCCATTCAACCTTGTGTATATTCCTTCTTAAATGTATATATTTTATTTTCACAAAAATGAAAATAAAAATGTGTTTCTAATCCCTTGTATATATTTCTAAAAATAAAACAAAAATTATAAAAATAAAATAAAAATAAAAATAAAATAAACTCTCTCAACCTTGTACATATTACATGTATATATGTATCATATATCTATTTATTTCACACTTGTAAATAGCCAATAAAATGAAATAAAATTTATTTCGTACTACAAATAATATTTTGTAAATAAATAAAATATAAAATTGGGGTATTTATACAAAAATAAGAAAATAAAAATAATAATATAAAATACCTAGGCATTTTATACATGTATATAATATAATATATTGTATACACCACAATTTATTTTTAATAAAAATAAATAAAAATTACTAAAAATAGTTTGAAAAATAATAAATATTTTTTATTTTGAACATATTTTAAAATAAAATCATTTACTATTTTTCATTTATTTTATAAATCTTTTTTATTTCCTAATTTCTGATTAGTCCAAGAGGATTGTTGACCCCGGTCAACTCCCCCCCAGACCAGTCTTCACCCGGATCCGGGTTTTGCCGCACTTTCTCCCATTTATCCCACTCGGATCCGACCACCTTTTGCTCTGATTTCACCGCCCGTTGCTTCCCCTTGGATCCACGATCCTCGTGGATACTTAGGGAAGTATGAATCTTCCTCGGTTCGTGTGCAGCTCCGATTATTTCTAGCTACTTTGGACTGGCTATAAAATCTCCATTCGATTCCCCATATCCTCTGCTCGTGCCTCACACTCTCCTTCTACCCTAGACTTCTTCCCCTTGGTGATAGCAACCGGACGAAGCCTTTAGTTCTCGGAGAAAGCCGCTGCAGCTGACGCTCACCCTTCGTGGCTGGAGTTCTGCCGCAACGAGCTTCATCGCCTTCCGCAGCGTGGTCGAGGCGAAGACCC
The DNA here is from genome assembly GCA_037367405.1 of Ottelia alismoides. Lineage (NCBI taxonomy): Eukaryota > Viridiplantae > Streptophyta > Magnoliopsida > Alismatales > Hydrocharitaceae > Ottelia > Ottelia alismoides. Next base: position 871,771 of record JAZKJV010002130.1, on the reverse strand, counting down.
ACTTCGACTCATACCCTGGATCTAAGGATTCAGCTCGGACCTTAAGGTAGCACCCATTTTAATCCTAGTTCTGTTTATCTCGATTCTTTCATTCGCCGCTCCGCCAGCTCCGAGCCGCCGGTCGGAGATCCAGTAGCCACAACTATCCGCTATGATTGACTCACTTGTTCACCGTCACCCTTCCTCCACAGCCTGATCATCCAAATCTTGGCTATACGAGCCAAGATTAGGCTTAGGTTCCTTCGGCGCCGCTTCACGTACTTTTAGGTCAAATAACCCTGATCAGAGTGTCCCTCTGAGTCGAAGCCTTCCTCTGCTTGTCATTGCGTGCGCAGATACGCCCCAGGTCGCCTTCCTATCACTTCTTCGAAGATCTTCCAGGTCAAGCACCCTTCCAAGAGATCTGACCATTGACGACTTCATCCACCTGACGTGGAGGAGCATTGCGAGTTGACCACCGTTCTCCGATCGTCCATCGGAGCGTCGGATCACTGCCGGTTCTCCAATGAACTTCGCCCAGGCGGAGTTTGTCCAGCATCCTCCTAAGCCGTTGGATCACGCCCTCGCCCCAGATTCAATTGCCACCGTCCAGTGCCTGTCCTTGTCTAGATCTGACATCCAACGGCCCCCGTATGCCTATGTTCGTCATCTAGCCAGGACCGTTGGATCTGCCACCTGTATACGCTAGAGCCGCATGCTTCTTATCCAACCAGAGCGTGACAACTGGCACCCCACGTGCGACGCACACACGGATGGATAATTTGCTCCGCTTCCCCTACAGTTCTGTTCGTTTATTATTTAGTCTGTAAAATAAAAAGTACATAGTAGGTTAATTTGCACTTTTGGTCCTGTAGTTTTAGTATTTGCATTCCAATCCTTGTTGTGTGGATACACTTGCTTCGTCACGTGCTTTATGGGTTAATTGCATGTGCTACCCTGGCTTTATTTGATGTTATAAATTGAACTTTTTGTTTTAATATTTGCATCCATGCCCCTGTGTATTGATTTTGGACATGTGCGTGTATTCTGGTGAAAATTGCAGATAGACCCTCGAGCTTTTTACCTGTGTTCTAGATTAGCCTCTGGAACTTATTTTTCTTGCAACTTAGTCCATGTGTATTGTGTGCTTTATTTTAGTGAATAAATAGCAAACTTTATCCAAAATCCGTGAAATTTTGACACATGGCTCCTTCCATGGTGCAGGAATTTTATGAATTTTTGGGTTTATTTTGTTTATATTTAGTATTTTTAAAAATTCAAAAACCACAAAAATTTCTTCTGTCAGTTTTAAAAAATAATTAAAAATATTAAAACTCCTCTAAAAATCCAAAAAAATATTAATTGCTTGTTTTGTTGTGTTTTTACTTCAGCCCAATTTTTGCTATATTTACATTTATAAAAACCATAAAAATTAAAAAGCACTAAAAACCTTAGAGAAATCATTAAAAATCCACAAAACTCAAAAAAATGCATTTTTGATTTCTGTAGTTAGGTTTTTATTTTTAGTTTAAATAAAATTGTTGCTCGAATTTTACCGGCATTTTAAGTATTTTTAAGGTGCCTTTATATTCTGGCTGCACACTGCCTTTTATTTTTTGTCTTGTTTTATTTTTGGAAAATTAACTAAAAATCAGAAAAATCCAAGAAAATACCAAAAACACTTGAATATTTCTGAAAAACAAAAATATTTTTATTTTAATTTTCTGAGTATTTTTGCTATCTTAAATAATTGTTTGATTGTGCCTTTTTGATTTCTTTTACACCTTTTATTAATTTTAAAAATCACAAAAAAAATGAAAAACCTAAAATCCACCATTTTATTTTATTTTTTTATTTTCTTTATTTTATTTTAATTTTCGACTACTTCGTAGCCTATGCATACCGTGCTCCATGTGTTCGACCCTGGTAGCTATACCATGTAAAATAAAATAGTGAGACCGCTATTTGTTCTTGATTGCTTGATTTTCGTGTTTGGTGGTCTTTGTTTTCTTGATTGACTTAGCCTCGTGGTTCGGTTCGCAACGATCCTATTTACACCTTAACCCAATAGCGAGACATTCATACATCAGGGTCCAAAACTCAACTTTCAAACAGTAACTCCAAATAATATGAAACCACCTTCATTAAATAACTTATTAAAAATTATATACCATTAAAGGTGATTTTGATACATTTCAAGTTTTTATTAGAGAGATACAGGTCTGGAAAGTTGGGATTTTGGAATCTTATTCAGATCATAACTTTTTATCTATACATTACTTTTGTGTGAAATCAATTTTGTATTTTCTATATTTAATTATCTACAACTTTCATGTACAAAATTTATTTATTTTAAGTATAAAAAGTGGAACTAAAAATAGGCCAAATGAAGGAAAATGAATAAAATAAATAGGTATTTTTATTGGTTTTTGGTCGTTATCTCCGTCTACTTTATTTCTTGTCGACCTAGTCATCGAGATGCCTAGGTCTTGGGGTTTCGGGTCATAAAATACTTACAATATTTTATTCTTTTTCTTTTCTTTTCTTTATTCTATAATTTTGGCTTTAAAAACTGTATTTTAAACAATATTTACACAAAAGATGCATGAATGATAAAATGCCCAAATTAACAGTATTTACACGTATTTACTAGGATTTTTAAGGCCAAAATGATAGAATAAAGATGATGTAACGTAGATTCATCATCCCCCTATACTTGCCTTCGCTAGTCCCTAGCAAACACTTATGCAATAAGTGTAGAAAAGAAAAATAAAGAAAAGAAAAAGAAGAAAATCAGATTAAGTTTAATTATCATACTTGTCTTCCCAAAATCAAAGTTTGGAGCTTAAGTCGGACTTTTGAAATTTTAGTGTGGGCTGAACCTTAATGGGAATCAGATTTGAAATCCAACAGCATTCAAGAATCCCAAAACTCTGCTCAAGTCTCGTCAATAGCCAGGTCAAAAATATTTCAACTCATAAGCAAACCCTTATGACTATGAATCTGACTCGTACAGTGTAAGTGATAGTGGCTCTCCCCAACTAGAATGACAAAGAGACTGACTTCTCCAGCATGACAACCCAATAATTTCCCAATCCAATAACTCCTTCCTCGAGGAGCGGGGTTTTCCCTTCTAAGTTCAAGTAGTAACCAGCTCAAAAGGAGGGGGTGAAGAGAAGAATGGACAATAGCCAGTGTAGCTACCTATCCTAGGATGCAAGACCAGTGTAGTCAAGTCATCCAGCTGCAGTCTCACATGATTTGACTTTGAAGCTCAAGCTTGCTTATTGACTATACAAATATATATATACTCCGACGGGCATTTTATTTTTGTACTGGCCTGTCCACTTTTTCTAGAGTTTTTTTAAATACTATTTACAGCAGCATTTACATAAGGAGTTTTTCCTCTTGAGCCAATAGACTATCCCGCTTTTGAAGCTTTATTGCAACCCGCACTCTCCTGTCTTTAGAATTCCTCATCACTAGACAGGTTGGGGTGCACTTCCCACCCTAGAGGAGGACAAATGTTTCCACTTGTGTTTGTCTCATACCGGCAAATCCAATCCCCTCACCACTCCAACTATCGTGAGCCATTTGAAAGTTGCAGGTGTCCAAGTTAGGTCATTATCAACAAGAGTCATGTGTGTGCTCCAAAATACTCTACTTAGGCAGTCAAGAATCCATTGTACCAAGTCTCGTGATCCTCAAAGAATTAAGTCAACTAAACCTGAAGTACCTCAATTCTAGTTCCTATAAGGTTCTTGTTAATTATGTAGATTTAAGGTCCAACCAAGCTCCAATCTCTGGATTTTACTTAGACTTGTTCAACTATCAAACTCAATCCGAAAAATGCTCATGCTATTCAAATGCTATGAAAAAGGATTTTTGAAAAGGATGATGCATATGCATTTTTTTGGTATTTTCAAAAAGATTTTTCAAATGTTTTTGATATTTTTAATTTTGCAAATGTTTTTAAGATTTTTGTAAATAAAAGATTTTGGATAAAAACTAGGTACAAAAATTTACACAGGGATGCATCTTACACTTATAAGAGTTGGGTTTTAAGAATTTACAAGAGGTAGGTGCTCAATTTCATAAATATATATATAATGAATTTTGGTGTGATGTATATGTTCCTCAAACTTATTTAAAAATCATTTTACAAACAATTTTGAAAACTATAGTCCAAAATAAAATTTACAAACATTTTTTACAAACATGTGCACACATTTGAAAATCATTTTTCAAAGGTTTTTCAAACAGTATAGATAGATTTTTCACGATATTTTTACAACCATTTTCAAACCATTTGCAAATCATTTTTTAAACATTTTATTTCACACAAAATAAAATTTTCAAAATAAAATAATTTTACAAAGGTTGAAAATATTGAACAAAATGTTTTTTAAATAGTTTCAAAAGATATTTCAAAATGATTTTCAAACTATTTTCAAACATTTTGCAAAAAAACATTTTCACCTGATTTATTTAATCAGTAAATACAAAAAGAATTTTAGGAAAAATAACATAATTTTATTAAGGTTTTTAATGAATTTTATAGTATAATTAGCCATAATTACTAATAAAAATATGAAAGTACGAGTTATGGCTAAAGTATATACTCAATATATACGACCCCCCTATACTTAGCTTGAGCTATGTCCTCATAGATCAGAGAGAAAAACGAAGTCATAACTTGTACTGAGTATAGAGAAGTCTAAAGAATAAAGAACAAATGAACGAATGAATGAATGAATGAGAAGTTGACCGTCCCCCCTATACTTAGAATCAAATAATCTTAGGTATAGCAGACTGGACACAAAGTAGGGAGGGTCAAGGGTGGGAATGAACAAATCGTACTCAGACTGTCTCCCCCTATACTTAGGGTAAGATATCCCTAAGTATGGACAAGAAGATGAGACAATGGAGAGGATCGAAAAGAATGAAAGAACTCGGGGTGCACACCCCCTATACTTATGACAAAGTATGTCCTAAGTATAGAAGACTAACAACAAGGGGCGGCATCGTTTTCAGTAGAAAAAGAAAATAGAAAAGGAAAATAAGAAAAGAAGAAAAGAGATAAGAATATGGAAGAAGATAGAAGCGGATGTACACACCACTTCCCCCTATACATAGGGTGAAAGACGCCCTAAGTATAGGCAACAATAGGAGTAATGAAACGGAACGAAGACTGAACACTCAGCTCGTCCACCCCCTATACTTAGGAAAAAGTATGTCCTAAGCAAGGCAAACACGAGAATGGGTGGACAAGCGATACGAGAGATAGACAGAGGGAAACAAATGAATATACAACAGGATGGATGTACAGAGATCAAGAAGGTTGAAAACGAACCTTCTTGCGGGAACGTTGAGGAATAGATCTAGTACGGTGCAGGTTGACATCGGGGTCCCCAGTGGACGAAAGCCGATCAGGGTTGACATGGTGAAGGTCCTCAGTGACCCTAGAGTGTGAAGGGGCAGACAGGTCAGTGGAAGAAGTTTAACTAGGTCTGGCCTTGGGAGTCTCGCTGATATCAAAGTGGAATGGGACGAACTAATGATCATCGGAAGAAGTAAGGTCAGAGTCGTCCTGCGAGGTCTCATCTAGGTCAAAACCAAAAGTAATGAACTCATCAGTGGAAGTAGTCGAACTATGTTCGTCTTCTACAATCTCAACCAGATCATCTTTCTCATCAAAAGGCCCGAATTCTCGAATAAAAGCAACCAAATCAAATCCAGTCTTCGTCTCATCTGAATCTAAATGAACATACATGGACTCATCAGTGAAAGTAGTCGAGTCATGTTCATAAAGTTTAGTCTCTGAATCTTCCCCCTACTCAATGGTATCGATCGTCTAAATCCCGTGGATGTCATAAATACAACGCCAAGTCCCAGAAGAAGGAACTCCGAGGTCCATGCTTTCCGAGTATTCCTCCGCGGGGAAGAATTCTCGGATCTTTGTGGAATCCAATATACAGCAAAAATCTGTGATGGTCTCATCAAGGTCATGGTCCTCGCGGTCAGCCAGAATAGGTGTAGTCACATCAAGTGCAGATCTCTGGTAAACTGTGGGTACGGTGATCAACACTTTGCTCTCGTCAACAGGACGGAAAAAAATCTCTCCTGATCCATAATCAATAACGACCCTCGCAGAGTTAAGGAATAGTCGTCCCAAGATGATTGGAGAGTGCTCCCCTGTGGAGGTCTCCATGGGTATTACGACAAAGTCAACATTGTACCTCGTACCCTGAATCGAAATGACGGTGTTTTCAAGGATACCCTTCGGTCTCTTTATTTATCCATCAGCAAACTGAACGATCATCCTGGCCTTCTTGAGAGGCCCTAAGTGAAGAGACTGTACCAGCGAGAAGGGTAATATGCTAGTCGAAGCACCACCGTCTAGAAGAGTGTATCACAAGTACGGTCAGAGATGGTGAAGCTAATGAAAGGTGTAGCAATGTTCCTCTTCCGAGGAATGGGACAGTGTGTGATGGCGTGGGCAATGGCCATGGACAGAATATGACACTTAGATCTGCTCCTCCGCTTTCTCTTCTTGGGAAGAGGAGCAGATAAATTGGTCATGGCCTGCTGAAGTGGGGCCTTAATGATCTCATGAATAGTAACCACCACTTCGGATTCAATCAATAACTTTTTTTAGTTTTTGGACCTCCTCCATACAAGGGAGAAGGTCGGAATCAGCATCTACACGAGGCATGCCAAGAGCAGTCTGTACAGTGGAATCCTTGGGGTCAGAGGTGGGACAATGTGTGAATGGTTGTGTGGTCAAAGGATCTGGCAGGTGGGCCCTCTCCACACAGTCTGAATCAACCAAAGATCTCCCAAATTCTTTTTGGATTTTTAAAATTTTCTCCTTTTTTGTATTTTGGGCAATTACAAGCTCTCATGATAATCCTCAATCAAGTCCAAATCATCATATCATGAAGCATCAGTATGGTTCTTATTAAGGCAAGTGAGGTCTTCAATCCTCGAATTCATCTACTCCATGAACTGGGACACGGTCTCAAATGTGGAAATCATGAGAGGTGACTCCAACAGATCTGTCTCGGGTGGATGCGAAGGTAGAAAATACGGAGGTGGAGGTGGGTGTGGGTAGAAGTCCAAGGGCTGATACTGTGGCTGAGGTGGGTATCTACAAAAAACAGAAACAATAGGAGGAGGGTCCTCCTGATAAAAGGGAGGTGGACCGGCTGGAGTGAACGAGGAATCCGCAAAGTACAGATAAAATACGCTCTTGGGGTCCATCTCGAAAATAAAAGGAAACGATCGGGAGAGCACGAAGGTCAAATCAAGAGAGTGAAGAAGAAGGCGCAAATACGCAGAGACGATCTTGTATGCATACAAGCAAACATAGAGAAACTCACACAATACAAACCCTCAATTCACCTACTCAACTCGGTGAAGATCACATATGCGGTCTTTTTATCCTGTCAATTTTAGAGTTAGGTGAGAAGTCAAGAAGTTGCACAATCACATAGGGGCTGAATGGGATTTGGCACTAATCCTTAGTGTATGCGCGAGCAACGTAAAACAAAAACAATGAGGGGATTACTCGCCCCAAGGCAATTTTTTTCTTTTTGGTTGATTTTAGGGTCGAGTAATATTAGCAGTCCCAATTTTATTGATTATCACTTTTTTATTTTTAATGAGAATGCACGAGCCTGACGAGGAATCAATTCTTTTAAATACCTAGGTGATCAAAATCAGAGGGAGAGGTGTAAAGCAATGCAAGCAGTAAATAATGGATGAATGCTAAAGCGTAAATGCTCACCTTACCTCCAGCACTCTACATGCAAGGATGCTCAGCAGAATTGAAACCTAAACTCTATGCAAATGCAACCTATGAAATCACCCTACGGTGAGAAGCTTTTATTAGCGTGAAGCACAGTTTTCAAAATTTATCTAGATCCAAACGTAGACTATAGGCACAGTCAAGTATATTAGGTGTTTGTAACTAATTCTAGTGACAAGCAGCTCCTACAACTAAGGCTCAATCACACAATGTAAATAAAATCGAAAATCGGAAAACAAATAGAAATAAAAAAAGTACGATGGAAAACCGTCAAAACTGTGGTGAGCCCCCAAGTGATCAATCACTTGGAAATTGGGCCCGAAAGATCAATGTCTCAAGTACCTGTATTATTACAAATTAGAGTCTCTCTCACTTAAAAATTATGCAAAGAAATGATACAAAAAATGCCTTCAAACTTCCATCCAAGCCCGTCTTGGTGCAAAGCCGAAGCTGCCTCACGTGGGTGCACAAGCGCTCCTAGAAAAGAGTGCCTCCCTCAATCCGCGTACCTTGCACAAAGTCAAACGAGAGGGTGGTTAGACAATTCAAATGATGTATCAAATAAAAGAGCAAATAAATCACAAAGAATAGACTAATAATCACAATCACTCAAAGAAAACCGATCTAAGCGTTGTTGCTCCCCCATAATGGTGCCATTTGTTTACCAGGAAAATTGGGAGGTCGTGTTGACTCACAAGGAGAATCAATAGTCATTGAGTTGACCTCGCACGAAATCCGCGTTAAAATAACAATTAACCATCAATAGAGATCAAATAATGAAAAGTGCTACGGAGTTCAAAATTTATTATAACTCTACAATGGATGTGTATAGTGTGCAAGCATGTAGAGGTCGAACACACGGAGCAAGCAGGTAGATCGGGGCAAATGAATGCTCAAAAGTGAGTGTGATCAATTAGCCTATAAATGCACTTTTCTGTGGGTTTTTAATTTTATATTTTTATTTAATTTTTGATTTTTATATATTTTTATTTTTAATTTTAATTTTCTGATTTTATATTTTCTTTTTATGTTTTATATTTTCTTAATTTCATTTTCTTTTAAAATAAGATATATATACAATGAGGGAAGGAGAGAGATAATGTATTTATAAAAATATGAAAAAATTAGCAAAATTCAAGAAATAAAGGATTTCTATGCTTTTTATAATTATCTAATGTTTTTGTGATTTTTCTATATTTTTTCTAATTTTCTTAGTATTTTTAAAGTCACAAAAAATCAAAACAGAGAATAAAATAAAGATCTGAAATGTAAATGGAGATGAAAAATAGTAACTAGTAACAAAAATTCTCCAAATTAATTTTAAATTAAAGATAATAAAATATAGAAAATTATGAAACAGAAACTATATTTTTGTGTTTCTTATGGATTTTATATATTTTTATAGAGATTTTTAGTGTTTTTCTATTTTTTATTTTTCTTTTATATTTTTTAGTGATTTAGGTCTGAAGGTTAAAGATGCTAAAATACACAAAATATATTTTTTTGGAATTTTTCAAAAATGTTTTATAATTTTTATGTATTTTTTAATGCAAACAGGGATGAAAATGCATATTTTTGAATTTTTATAAATATTAAAATGCAACAGAAATGTAAAATAAAAATATGGCATGAATGTGCAATGAAACAGGAAGCTAGGGTAAGCTTTTAGGTTTTTAGGGTTTTATAGATGCGTGAAATAAATATGAACAACAAAGGGAAAATTCACTCCTAAACAGGGGTATTTTTGTAATTATGCAAAAGTGCAAGGGCAAAGTTGCAATTTTTCCTGAAAATTATAACTAAACAATATTATTTCTGTACCAAATCGAAATAACCAAAATGCCAAGGTTAATTCTACCAAATGTCCAGACACGCGTGCACGGAGCATGTGACCTGGTAGGGACTTGGGTGTAATTTTCAAAATCTTGCGGACTAAAATGCAATTCACACAAAATAATATAACTGAAATAAATATTTTAAGGACTGTTTCGAGAAACAAAAAGGATGAGGCCCCTGGTGCAAAATGTCAACCCTCACGTGCACAGGTCACGTGAGGTGACTTCGCTAGGGACAAAATTATAAATATGGAAAGTTTGGGGGGTTGTTCGTAAATTTTACAAAAATATGAAATGCCAAATGAAAGTTTTGGTTTTAATATTTAAATACAAGAATGTCTAGGGTGATTCGTGCAAAATACCCAAAGTAGAGCTCGATCCAACAGCTGGCAATCTTTCACTTAACATGTGTCGATCCTATGCGCGCCGATGTCGCTTCGCAAACCGACGGTCGAGATTAGATCTCCTCGCGATGATCAACGGTGTTGGCGAGAGGAGATCGGACGGCTGCTGTACTCCATGACGAACAGGAGAAGATCCAACGGCGTTGGAGCTACAAGGATGAACGAGCGAAGAATTGGTCCCCGACGAGCTTTGATGGGACGATGCAACCTCCACCGGGGAGCTGTAGCTCCCCTGATGGTTCCCGAAGGCTCCTGTGGGTCCTCTCTATATGCTGGTGGCGTCAAAAGTCATTGGCATCCACCAGAGCTGGCCCACGACGTTGAGGTTGAGGAAGAGCTCCAGGTGGCTCATGCGCGTCCCAAAATCACCCCCAGGTTCCTTCTGAGCTCCAAAAACCTGCAAGAGAAGTCAAGGGGGTCGCGGCCAAACTACCGCGATCACTCGTAGGTGAAAGGTGGTAGAGAATGGGAAGAATGGGAGCTCGCCGAAGCAAGCTCTAGTGAGGGGTGGCGAAGGTTGATCCTAGTTTAAGTAGGGAAATAAAAGGTGGAGGTTAAATCCTACGATTACGAGGAATAAAAAATGCAAGAAAAAAATACATAAAACATACCTCGAAGGCAGGTAGCACCTGAGATGAGTACCTCATGGCCAAGATTGATGGATATGGGTGGAACGGCGCCTCGGCCCTCGCCTGAGCTCCGCACGCGTGCTGGAGGAAGCCTGTCACGCTTCCGGTTCGGAGCACGATGAAAGGAATCCAAACTTGGGTCAAAGAGGGTTCAAAGGTGGAAGGAAGGTGACAGTGTGTTTTTGAACGAGTGGTCGAGGCAGCTGAAAGATGGAGGCATAGGCTGCGTTGCAGTGATTCAATCCTCGAGGGAAGCATCAGGCATGTAAGGTGGATCCACGAGGAGAAAAAGTCCAGAAGGGAGGATCATGAATGGACGAAAGACAGAGCCTCAAAAAATCTGCGAACATGGAAAAAAACGAGATGTCTGACAAAGGGCAAGCGTGGTTCAGAGAGTTGACCCGCGGGTCAACTCTCCAACCCTCCTGGTTGGTCCACGTGGACCAACCATGAAAAAGCCTGGAAATATATTTTGTAAAATCATTTAAAAATAGAAAACGAATTTATTAGTTTTTTGTTATTAAACAAAAAATATTTATTATTTTATGAAGTAATTTATTATGGATTATATTTATTTTTTAGAAGTATAAAATTATAAGTTACCTTTTATGGCCTATATAGGTATATTTATTTATATATTTTAATATTTTATTTTCATTTTGTATTTTTAATTTTATTTATTTTGTTTATTATTTTATATATTTATAACTTATTTTTATAGACTTAAATGAATTTTTATTTTATTTTTTCTGATGTATTTTATACAATTAACTAAATAGAAGTGTTAATTATGTAGGTATACTTATTGGTATTATACCTATGTATTTCATACAGGTAATTTATTTTTATATTTTATTTAGTATCTTATTCTTGTTTTAATGTATACATATATTATAAATAATATTTATAATATTTTAAAATATAAAATTATAAAAATAATGAATAATAAGTAAAATGAATATTTTAATTGGTATAAGTATACAATAGGGGTCCAAAACTCAACATTCAAACCGTAACTCCAAAAAATATGAAACCACATTCATTAAATAGCTTATTGAAAATTATATACAAGTAAAAGTGATTTTGATTTCGAGTTTTTATTACAGAGATATAGGTCAGGAAAGTTGGGATTTTGGAATCTTATTTAGATCATAACTTTTTATCTGTACATTAGTTTTGTGCGAAACCAATTTTGTATTTTTCTATATTTAATTATCTACAACTTTCATGTACAAAGTTTCTTTATTTGAAGTACAAAAAGTGGAACTAGAAATAGGCCCAAAAAATGAAGGAAATTGAATAAAATAAATTGGTATTTTTATTGGTTTTTGGCCCTTATCTCCCTACTTTATTCCTTATCGACCTAGTCATCGAGATGCCTACGTCTCAGGGTTTCGGGTCATGAAATATTTACAATATTTTATTCTTTTCCTTTTCTTTTCTTTATTCTATAATTTCGGCTTTAAAACCCGTATTTTATACAATATTTACACAAAGATGCATGAATGATAAAATGCCCAAATTAACAGTATTTACATGTATTTACTAGGGTTTTTAAGGCCAAATGATAGAATAAAGATGATGAAACATAGATTCATCAGATGTGTAGACACAAACGTAAAGATCAGATTGGTAATGATGCAGTCAGAAAGAAAGCGGTTGTAGCTCCGATCGATGATAAGATGCGAGAAAATCACTTAAGATGGTTCGGTAATTTGCAAAGAAGATCAACGGATGCACCAGTTAGTAGATGTGAGTCTTGGGATGTTGAGCCAGCTAAGAGAGGGCAAGGACAGCCCAAGAAGTGTTGAAAAGAGACTATACGAAGGTATCTTAGTTTCTTGGGTATAAGCTCGGGATTAACCCAAGATAGATCTCAATGGAGGCGAAGAATCCATGTAGCCGACCCTACTTAATTGTCGGAAAAGGCTTTGTTGTTGTTATTGTTGTTTTATTTTCATAATTTTGTATATATTATTTATATCATACGTACTCATTAAAACTAAAGTAAAACCATAAATAAAACATGAAAATAAAATAAAACACAAAAATACATAGACGAATATACAATAAATGTACTTATATAATATACACCTACATTTATTTAAGTGTACATATTATACCGTAAAATTTTAATAAAATATATTTAATATATAAAAATAAGTTCTAAATATATAAAATAACAAAATAAAGTAATAAAATCAAAATTACAAAATAAAAATAAATTACTCAAAACATAGGTAAATATACTTATTGATAAAATCCTAAAAATAAACTTGTAATTACTAACCTCTAAAAAAGAAACAAAAATATGTATAAAATACTTCAGAAAATTAGAAACTCTTTTATTTTATATCTAAAAAATAACAAAATCAAATACTATTTATTATTCATTTTCCAAGGCATTTTTGTGTTGGAGTTTCCTGGTTGGTCCACAAGGACCAACCAGACGTCTCCTTTTGTTGACCTCGGTCAATTGTTCCTCACCCTCCTCTGACATCTATCAGCACATCATGAGGGTGCCACTTTGCCATTTTCTCCATGCCTCCATAGTCCTCCTCCCACCATGAAACCTTCATTAAACTGTAGCCATGTCGGCCGCCATCCATGCCCTTCCTAAAACCAACCACCAATCGATTGTACGCAATCGATCCTAGAAACTCACTCAAAAACTCATCTGTAAATAAATCCCCCTAATCTTCTTTTGTTTTTTGATCGCTCCTCATTGGTCTTTAGCCCCTCAATTCACTCTTTAAGGCTTCGGCGAGGTGACAGCACAGTGCAAATGGAGTTTTGCAGCGAGGAGAGGCGAGGCGGAAGTGCATCCACCCACCAACAGAGCTTTTCCGGCCAATTCTGCTCTGGAGCCCCCAGGATCTTTTGAGACCTCTTTCCATAGCATCTTAGGTAATATATCCTACATAGGTCTTGTTTATGAATTAAGTTTTGTAATTTACTATTTGGAGTTGGCTTAATCTGTAAATCCATTTTCGACGTGGAGCTCGATCTCTAGGTCAATTTTACTGTGATCCGCCCTTTTTTTGACCCGCATTCATGCAATCCTCCGTCCCTTACGCGTTCTCCACAATCCATCCACAAAATCCCCTTCGATTTCGCCCAAATCAAAGGACTTCAAGCTACTCCTTTGCCGATTTGCCTATGCTCAATTCCACTGCTCATCCACAAGGCTTCCGGCCGCCTTTCCTGGCCGAGGAACATAGCCTCGAGCCACCTCACTTTTTGGCATAGGTCCAGGAGAAAAACGAGCTTTCTAGAGGAATAAAAGCACCTGGGAGAAGCTCCCGGGAACCTGGAGCCATCTGGGGTTTCCGTGCCCCCTCAAGCACCCCTAAGGGAACGTACGCATGCGGAGGCATGTCAAGAACCTATTCCACTTGCCGGCAAGGAGAACGGAGCCTGGAGACGCTTGGAACCATTAATCAAAGCAACCCTGGGAGGTGCCCTTGGTGTTATTCTAACACCCTCGAGCACTGTTGGATCAAGAACCATTTCCAGGTTTAATCCCAGTCGTTGAATCAGACAAAACGTCGCCCCCTGCACTTCCACAAGATCTGACACGTGGTGATACCAGAACGACCGGATTAGAGGCGTTAGTGGGTAATTTTAATATACACCCCTCTGCTCTTTTGTAATTTCTTTAGAGTCCTATAAATATTTTATGTAGTTTAAATTTTGTGGGCATATTGCATGTAGCCCCTTGAACCTATCGTATATTGTAATTTAGTCCCTACCAGTATCACGCATGTGCATACATTTTATGATGTGAATATTGCATGTAAACCCTCGTAGGTTACTTTAATTATCATTTAATGTATAAATTTTGAATATTAGTGTTAAAGTTTTGGTTAATTTGCAGTGTGCTCCTCATATTTAATTTTAATTACAAATATAGCATTGTTAGTTTAAATATTTTTGTGTGTTCCTTCCTATTTATTAAAAATAACGTTGTGGCTCAAAAATCACCCAAAAATAGAGGTAGGTACCTGGACGTATGTTTGTTCATGCTATATATATTTATATTTTTATTTTCTGTGCTTTTCCTATCTCCTAAAAACCAAATAGTGGATGGCCCATCCATGTTTGTCTTAAAAAAAGCAAAACAATCATAAAATAGAATCTAAAATTTTGTAAAAAAAATATTTTATGCTTATTATAATATCTAAAATATTCTGACTGAAAATTCTAAAAATTATAAATGAAAAACACCTAAAAATTAAAAAGCCTCAAAATCTTATAAAATTATTCAAAAAAATCCAAAAATACTTGTTCATGCTTTATATTTTTGCTTATATATTTTAATATATACCAAAATACTTTTGAGAATTTTTGTACTTATTAAGTATTTTTAAATATTTCCCTTATTTTGTGTGTTTTAAACTTTAGAAATATATAAAAATTAGCCAAATTCACTAAAAAATCACAAAAATAGTAAAACTTTATTAAAACCTAAAAATATCTAATTATGCATTTTTGGTTATTTTCAGTTAAATTAATACCCCTTTTATCTATTATTGTATATATAAGCATATGTATTCTTATATTAGATAATTAAAAGAAAAAGAAAATACAAAAATCACAAAAATATAGAAAGAACATACAAAAATATAAAACTAAAAACAAAAAATATAATAAAAATAATAATAAAGTATAAAAAACACATTATTTGGCTCATATTACACATAGTTATATATATACATACCTAAATTATTTGTTTATTATTTATTTATAAATAATATTAGGTGTTGCATCGTGTGTTCCCTGAGTTCGACATCCTACTCTGTTTATCACTATAAGAACATTTTTGTATGTTTTATAATAAATTTCTTTTTAGTGATTAATATATCATGTGGGTTTATTGTTGACTAATTAAGATTTTTTGTGGGTCACCACAATGATAGTGTCTCCGCCTTGTGTGAGATGCATCTAGACCCATAAAAATCTTAGTTTCAAATGGCACCATTGTTGGGGAGCAACGGATTATAGCATATTTTTGTATGTATAGTTGTTCTTTATTTACATGCATTTTTTTGCTATTTATTCCACGATAATTATTTGACTTTTCTAATCCATTTTTCTTGTTAATATTTCTTACGAGGGACTGCTTGGCGAGGGCTATCTCTTAGGAGGTGGGTGCACCTGAGGCAAGCGGAGGATGGCCTTCTCTTTGTGAGCCAACTAGGAGATAGAAGGAGAGAAGAACAGGGAAGGAGGAAAGGAGAAGACATTGTTTAGCATTTTCTATACTTGTGAGAGTGAGATTAATTTTTTTTAAAGTAATTTGTAATTAACTTGAACACTACTCTCAACACCACACGAGGTCTAGTGCCCTGGTGTTTATTCACTTGGGGGCCTCGTACCAGATTTTTCGTGTTTTATCACCCTTGCTTTATTTGTTTCCCGTGATTTGAGATTTCTACCTTTGTTTAAATTTGTTTTCTGTGAGTGAGCCCTTAGGTAGTAGGTTGCTTGACTCGGTAGCTAGGTCGAAAACCCTAATAACATTGCATGCACCTATAGTGATATGCGCTTAGACTTAGTCAAATTAATTGTTGGTTATTTGGAATTGAGATCGAGCACTGAGAGAAGTGCTATACAACGCTTGCAGGATCTGCTGTGGCAGACACCGATGCACTTCCGAGATCGAACTTTCGGATCCCATTTCTGAATAATCAGCATTTGGTTCTTGCCGATAATAGCAGCAATTGTTTAGGACGCTTCCTCGAGTTTGTATGTTGCCATATAGTGTAATTATTTCAATTCTTCCTTGCATCCCGCATGGAGAGAGATGGGAAGCACTTTAAGTAATTCTATCTTTGCATGCATCATTAGTCAATAAGGCAAGATTTCCATCTTAGCGATGACTTTCACGGCTTTTTCCATCCACTCTCCCTTGTGTTTATATCACTTAGGACATAAAGGATAATCAAAAAAATCGTTAGGTGGCTTGCTCTAAATAATACTAAAAATTTTTGAAAATCCAAAAATTCAAAAATGGACTGTTAAATAAATTTGACCTTAATTAAAACTCGTAACAAACCATTCATTGTTTGGGGTTCATAAAGCCTACATTTTTTCTAGGTAGAATCCAAACTAAGTGAGGTGCAACCCGTTAAGGATAAGAGCCCAAATCCCGATATGGGGTGCCTTGATTATCATCTGGGATGGAGAAGTATTGGCGCTTTTATCGTACGTGACCGAGTAGTGCCTTATCGAGCATGGTGTTCCTGCCCTCTGTAGAGCATCCGACTTGGTTTGAAGTATTGAGCTTAGGTCACGCCCTCACAGGTGTGTTTGTCTCATCAGTTTGCGGCTGAGTAGGTCTTTGCATGCTCACGGGTGATTCGGTTGTGAGAGAGGTCCAAAGTATGGTTTCACCTATTGGCTTCCTTTCTTTATTTCTTTGGCTGAGTAGCTGCCCAAGCATGAGATAAAGGACCTTTGAGTGTGCAGATCACAGGTTACAAAGGTGGTGGAAGAAGTACGGGGCACTTGCCTAGCAGTACACATGCTCCTATAGGGTTAGCGTACTTAAGGACTTGTTACAAGATTGCTTGAAAATAACATTAAAATTGAAAATATAAAAATAGCCGAACTTTTACGACTTCACATGTGTTGAGTGGGTGAACCCTTACTTGTTTTGTGTTTGTATAAATTAGATTAAAGTTCAAAGATCAGTCCTGCACATTGTATGCCTTTTTGCACATTATTTTGACTCCTTACTTGACCCCTTGCTCATTTGGAACATTCTACTATTTTACATTCTCTTTATTTCTTCTTTGACCTTCGTATCATTCTTCCATTCTCGATCTCCTCTTGAACTTCGAGATGACGTCACATGGATGTCTTAGTCAGGACCTTGCCGACACCAACATAGATTCCATATGCCCATCACCTCCATCAATTTGGAGCGGTTCTCGAGAACCTTGTTCAGACTCTATAAACCGCTCTCCAGACTCCCTGTCTTCTCCAATAATCTGGGATCACTCTCATCCGGAACTTTGCCCATTGCTGATGGTTATTGATTTCACTCCTTACACATCACCATCCTTTATGAAGTTCTGTGTTGACCTTAACACAGACCGATTTGTTACATATGGTGCCTCCATACAGATTGATCGGGCATTATTCCATTTGTAGATCAAGAGTTCAATATGGACCCAGAAAGTGTGATAGAATCAGACTCAGGATCAGAGAGAAAGATGGCTCCTGGAGGAAAAGGGACGGGACCGCAACCACCACCTCAAGCAGATCAGAGTCCACAACTGGATCACAATGTAGTGAATGCCCAGATCCTTGCCACTATTCAGGCAATCCAGTAGTAGCTCATAGATCATGCTTTAGCATAGGTCGTCTTCTAAGACATGCTCAATGACTTGAGGAGAAGGAGATTAAACTAGGGAGCATTTGAAGAGGAACCCGAAGGTGGAGGCGGTAGAGGCCCAGCAGTCGAACCTAGAGTAGAGCGACCCAAGCCGACTCTCAAAGAAACATATAATCCTGGGGTAGGACAATGGGTCCAGATTCTTGCAATCCATGCCCATTTTGAATTGAAGCCTCAGCTACCGGTGCTCCTACCCACCTTCCAAGGAAACACCAATGAAGAACCTTACATTCATCTACAATAGTTGGGGTGCATATGTGGCACAACTCACTACCCTGGTATACCTCTAGGGATAGTCAAGATGATGGCATTTCCCTTCAGCCTTCAGGATAAGGCCCTTCATTTGATCAACTACTTGGAAAAGGTCGTCACTACATGGGAAGAACTGAAGTCAGCCTTTTTGCACAAATACTATCCTCTTGGGCAATGTAATCAGATGCACGTCCACATATTAAACTTCACCCAAACCATCACGAATCCATCCATGAGGCTTGGGAGAGATTTACTAAGTTGCAAGAAAAATGTCCCCATCATGAAATTCCTAGGACCAACCTGGTCCAACATTTCTTCCAGGGACTTACAATAGAGAGTTAGAAGCTTGTGGATGTCGCATGTGGTGGCTCACATTTCAACAAATATGAGGACATCATCGAGCAGATCTTTGAAGAAATGGCCAAAGGAGAGGTCGCTTTATCGTCGTCCCATGCCTATCAGCGCCAGCCACAAAATATTCAAAAGCCCATGCATATGGCAGCATCCCATGATCCAGACAGGGATGAGAGGTCCAATCTGAGCATTATTGGTAGCCACATATCCAAAGTAGACGTCATCGAAAAGCAAACACGGGACATGGAAAAACTTGTTGTGATCGAACAGAGGACACAACACCTGGACAAACTAGATAAAATCACCAAGCAGCTGGAGCTACTGGTGAGCACAATCGGTTCCTGCAACACCATGTCTGCATTGGCTCCCACTCCTACTGAGACGAAGGAACAAGAACCACCACAACATCCTCACCCGAGTCAACGCCAGCCAATAGTTCAGCACATCTACTATGTGCAAGCCCCATAGCCATCCACTCCGCAGCAGTAACAGCAGCAGCTGGTTGTCTAACAGCCGGAGCCCCAGTACATTCTAGATCAGTTCTCCCCTCCACCACCTCTTATTCAGGAGGTGAATGGTGTATGGTCAAATGATGTGCAACCAAACTGTCCAGGTAGACTTCAACATGGTCAGGCCACTAACTCCCACATGTTCCCTCAACAGCAGGGAGGGAGATTTGTCCATAACAGCCAGGTTCAACACCAACAGTATCCACAATTCAGTGGTAATTAGAGATAGAACCAGTACCAACAACCGCAGTATCGACAATATCAGCAAAACCAATAGTATGTGGTTGTACCCTATCAATAGCATCCTCCTCAGCAGTACCAACAACATCACCCTTCTCCTCAGTATCATTCTCAGTACCCCAACAAACAGTCTCAACATCATCAACAATATCAACGTGGCTAGCACGTTGAAATATTTGAGGCTGCATCTCCTGTGAACCTCGCCTTGGACTGCCAGGCCCAGCTTATCAAGGGCATTGCAGGTCTCAGCTTGAAGTTTGATGATTTCACCGCAGCAAAGACCTCCATTCTCGCACAGGTGGAGGCGAACCCCAATAATTTTAAGAAAAAGAGCAAGTAGTCCGTGAAGTTCCCTCCGGCCCTACAGAGTCTAATATGAATAATTTGTTTTTATCTACTGTTTTCACTCTCAGGAGTGGTAGGACCTTACAGCCATCAACCCCTTGTAAGGAAAAGAATAAAGCAACCGCGTGTGAGTCGTCATTTTCTTCTGCATCAGTCGGACTGGCAACCAGGCCGGGTGAGGAAGAAGAAAGAGAAGCAACATCAAAAATCCAAAAAAAATCAGCAAAATCAAAACTGTCAAAAAGATAGCATCAGTAATAACATCCCAAGCACCGGCTAGCCAGCCTTGGAGGACACTTCACCTATAGTTGATCCCATGCCAGCCAATGGAGCCTCACCTAAAGATTTTGGATGCATGTCTTTCCTAGATGACCCTGCTCATTTTAGTCATTCATTTGTATAGCCTAATGTAGGCCTAGATTTTTTTGTAAATAAGAACACTATTCCTACTATTTCTTTTGATTATGTACATATATTGTTTCCTGATGTAATGAAACAATCCAAAAAAATTAAAAATTTGAAAAATGCATTGTCTAACCCTGATGTGGTGGAAATAATTCATAATCTTGTTTTTAAAAGGCCCTTGCTCAAAGCCATCAAGTACATGCCTAATATCAAGAAAGGTCTAAAGGAGACGTGTACCTCAAAGAGACAACCGCGTAAAGCTCGTGAAAGAAATGCGAAGCACAGTCTCACCGTGGCTACAGTAAATGCAATCAACAATCTCTCAATAAAGAAGAAGATATGGGAGCTCCTTTAGTCAGATTCAAATATTTGATCAAGAGTTCAACTGAACTCTACTTTATAGTAGATCCTCAATCAACCTGATGCCCACTTCACTGCTCAAAGAATTTGGGTTGGGACCGCTCAAGTCCACTAGAATGATTCTGCAGTTCGTAGACACATCCATTAAGCGGCCCCAAGGAATTTTCGAAGATTTCGTCGTCACCATTCAGGGAATGCAATCCCCTGCAGACTTTATAGTTCTGGATATGGACACTTCAGTTCCTCTTCTGCATACCCCGATATTCCTTGGACGGTTGTTTCTTTGAACAACCAAAGCAGTAGTGAATTATGGCACCGGGCAGATAACCTTCCATTCGAATAGTGATAAAGTATCGATTTTGATGATCCAAGTGCCTAAACCTTCAGCGTCAACATCAAACGAAAATGAGTCGATAGAGCAACAAATAGAAGGTTGTGACTTTAGCTGAAATATGTGATACAAATCTATTTATAGATGATAATGAAACCCAAGCTTTCCACTCCACAAGGAGGTCTTGGACAGCACATTTGAATCCCTAGATATCCTTGAAGATGAGATTTTTGTTGTGTTACCTGATGAATGTATTTATGGCCACCTGTTCCTGGCAGAGCAAGCGGACACGATTGTAGATTTTTGGTAAAAAGATTTGGTCGTCGGATAATTTTGTGCAACATTGCTCTCAGAACCTATAGTGCCAATGGTGGACACATTACAGATGAACGATCCAACATCGTCACCATGCACAATAGCTGAAGTCACCACTAAGCTGAACCAAGACCCACCTGAGCTCAAGCCACTTCTATCAAACATGAAGTATGCCTTCCTTGCGGGTACGCCGGACATGTTCCTCGTAATAATCAACTCACAACTAACCAAGGAACATGAATCTCGTATGCTCGAGGTTCTAGAAAGAAACTACAAGGCCATAGGCTGTAAAATTTCATATCTCCATGGGATAAACCCCTCAATATGCTCGCATTACATTTACCTTGAAGAAGACAACAAACCTTCCTGCAAATTCTAGTGCAGATTGAATTTAAACCTTCGGGAGTTTGTGATGAATGAGATCACGAATAGTGTGATGCGAGATTTATATATCCCATCTCCGACTCAAAATGTGTGAGTCCCTTGCATGTTGTACCCAAGAAGTCAGGGATCACCGTGATCAAGAATGACAAAGGAGAGGAGATCACAACCAGAGTTCCAACATCCTGGCGTCTATGTGGATTACAAACATCTAAATTTAGCCACCAAGAAAGACCATTTTCCACTTCCCTTCATCAACCAGATAGTCGAAAGACTGGCCGCGAAGGAATATTTATGTTTCTTGGTTAGATACTCTGGTTATAATCAAGTCACCATTTCTCCTGAAGATAAAGAGAAGACAACCTTCACCTATCCAATTGAGACATATGCCTTCTGTGGAATGTCGTTCAAGTTATGCAACGCTCCAGCAACATTCGAGTAATGTATGTTGGTAGTATTCACAGATATGGTTGGAAGTTTTCTCGAGATTTTTATGGAAGATTTCTCAGTCTACGGAGATAGATTTGATCAGTGTTTATCTCATTTAGATCAAGTTCTGAAAAGATGTTTTGAAGTGAATCTTGTGCTCTCGTAGGAGAAGAGCCATTTTCTGGTGACCGAAGGTATAGTGGTCAGCCATGTCATCTCAAAGTGTGGCATGGAGGTAGATCCGGTGAAGGTGGAAGTGATTTCAAAGCCAGAGCCACCTAAAAATTTGAAGCAGGTCAGATCATTCCTAGGGAATGTTGGTTTCTACCGACGATTTATCAAATATTTTAGTAAAATCACCCGACCCCTGACCGTGCTTCTTGGCAAGGAGGCCGACTTTATTGTATATGATAGAGTCCTCCAGGTTTTTTCTCAGTTGAAAGAAATAATCACTCAAGACCCTGTCCTTCAACCATCAGATTGGTCTCTACCATTGAAGATCATGACATACGCTTCTGATTTTGCTACTGGGGAGGTTTTAGGACAGTGGAGAGATCATATTACATTTGTCACTATGCAAACAGAACTCTAGATGAAGCTCAAAGAAACTACACTATCATTGAAAAGAGCTGTTGGCAGTGGTATTTTGCTTGGATCCAAGGTTAAAGTATATACCGACCATTCAACTATCAAGTACTTACAAGCCAAGAAGGAGGCGAAACCGCGGTTAAGAATATGGATCCTTTTGCTCCAAGAATTTGACCTTGAAATTCACGATGAACCTGGAGTCAAAAATGTGGTGGCCGATCACTTGTCAAGATTTCCAGAGCCAAACGCTCCTGAGCAGAGCATATTGCCAATCACGTAGAGTTTCCCAGATGAAGAAATTTTGTCAGTCACCTCGCTCCACTAGTTTCCCGATATTGTGAACTTCATTATATCCAAGAAAACTCCACAAGATTGTCCTAAGCTAAAGAGAGACAAGTTCTTGTCAGAATCCATTTCTACCAGTGGGAAGATCCATATCTCTTTTGTGAGGGGACAGATTGTATATGGAGAAGATGCATTCCTAGGGAGGAAGTTTACAGCGTCCTCGAGAATTGCCACTCCGAAGAAGCACGACGACATTACTCTGGAAGAAGGACGGCAACAAAAGCTCTACAATGCGACCTTTGGTGGCCAACTCTATTCAAAGACGCAAAAGACTTTGTCAAGCATTTCACTGACTGTCAGAGACTGGGTAGTACCATTGGAATGTGAGACACAATGCCCTCGAAGTATATTAAGATTTCAAATGTATTTGATGTGTGGGGCATTGACTTTATGTACACGTTCCATAACAACTAAGGATTTGAGTATATTCTTCTTGTTGTTGATTATGTAAGTCGTTGGGTGGAGGCTATCTCAACCCGAACCGCCAATAGTCATACCGTCTTCCAATTTCTAAGAGATCACATCACTGCTAGGTTCGGGATCCCTAAAATTCTGATATCTGATGTGGGTAGCCACTTCATCAACAAAGAGGTAAAGAAGCTGACATAGGAATTCTGCATTGAACATCGTGTCACCTCTTCGTCCACCAACAATCCAGTGGCCTGCTCGAATGTCCAAATAGGGAGATAAATATAATTTTGCAGAAGCTCGTAACCCTAGATAGGAAATATTGGTCGTGTTTGCTTGATTTGGTACATTGGTCCTAGACTACGTACAAGTCACCATTAGGAATGTCTCCCTTGAAGGATATGGTTTAATCCTCAAGTGCATCACGGAAACGTGAGCGTCGTATCGAATACGACGAGGAACGACTAGTCGGACTAGTTGTTCTATGCAGCGGAAATTAAAAATTTTTCATGTGATGAAACCACATGATCCAAGAATACTTCTCGGATCGTTTCATCTAAACCACAAATAAGTATTAGGGTTACCTACTGAAGCATGGTTGCGATCGAGTCTCTAAATGAAGAGACCTCCTGTCTCAAGTCCGATTCGACAGAGGAGACGCTTGAGAGCGCGGGGATGAATCGCGTGGTTCTCGCAATACATGTTGATGATCCAAGCAGCGGATCTCCTGATCGCGACACACGAGATCTGACGTCTTCTTCACGAGCGAGGCGCACCGAAGGAGACGGAGATTCACGAGCAAATGATCGGGCAGCATAACGACAACGCTGCGACGATGGAGACTCTCTCTAGGGCATCCATAGTGGACGGCCATGAGAGAGGATAGAGAGTAGGTGTGTGGAGAGAAAGAGAGAGAGAGAGAGAGAGAGAGAGATGTGCTTCAAAATCATAGCCCTTGAGAGCATGGTATGCCTCTCTATTTATAGGGTTTTGGGATCAATGGTTCTCAATCCATGGGAAATATAAAATAAATGGATGAGATTGATTTATGTCTAATCCAATGGTCAAGATTGTTGTTGGTAAAAACCAACAACTAATAATCTAATTTAAATCAAATATATTTGACACATCAAATATAATTCAATCCTAAATTACATCAAGCAATTAAGGAGAGATTAGCATGGAGATCATTCCCCATAAGGAAAAGGGGGGGACGGCTACGACATTTCTTGTGGGAATGTGTAGCCATCCACCATCTCCTTATGGTGGAGGCAGTCTCATGCAATATCATGAGATTGCATATCTCCATGAATTTCTCCCATAATCTCCAATAACTTTTGTTGTGATTTATTCTTCAAAAATAATTCACAATTAATTTTGAGAATATTGCAATCTTGTCATTAGAAAAATGGGAATCACATTCACAACCCAAAACAAAATATAATTTATATTTTCAATTAATTACACAATGTGTATCCAATACACATTATTAATTAATTAACAAATATAAATTATAATTAGCTCTCTCTAATACATTATAAATCACATTTTAATATATTATGAATAATATGGATAGTGATATCCACATTATTCATATCCATGATAATTAAATCACATTTAATCATCTTGGATCTCTTTTCTCACGTGTCCAAATAATATGAATCACAGTCACATTATTCACATCTTTGATAATCAGATCACATTTAATTATCTAAGATAACTCTCCTTATAATATGAATTAGATTCATATTATTCATGATAATTAAATCACATTTAATTATCCATTTTCTCAATGCTCGGATACATATATCAATAATAGAATTATCCACGAACTCTTTCAAGGATAATGCGCTTTCTCCGCGAATACTTGGAGATAAGGAAAGGGTGATTGTATTGTTCCACGTATAGTGACTTGGATATTGAGATCATATCTCAAATCCAGATCTCGGGCCTCCCATAGATGCTTGATTAAATCAAGACCGCAAATCCAATCTTCTCATTGAATCTAAATCACATTCAGATCAATGTCCAATATTTGGACTAAGATCAGATTACTTCTCTACTGAGAGGAGTCACTAAAATCCAGACCCATTTCATTACTCCCTAGGAATGGAAGCGTCATGGTTATACAATCGTTTATGATCACATCACCCTCAGGTATTCCCAATACCTGTACATCCTGCATACTGGAAGACTCAGAATAATCCCGAAGTATAAGATCAATTTTACATTGTCTACTTCAGGGATTTTTCATTAAGTTTATCATTCGATCATTGGGAGTCGGTATAGATCATATAGTTTCCAAAAGCATATATCATACCTAGGTCTTGATCATATAGTTCCAACAGTATATATCAAACCTACAAATTCAGTCAAGCTTCCAAACCGAGACGATCGTGCACGGAATTTGATTCTTCCCAATATCTCATGAGTGAGCTCATGTCTTCCGGTTCAATAATGAACCTGTATGATCCCTTTGAGAGATCGTATTACTCATATGCCCTCGTATGCACACTAGTGCGCCGGTGTATAGACCTTGATTAGGTCATCAACCTATTGGTCTGCCAAATGTACATACTTAGACATATAGTAGCACATCTGTCTCCAGTCAGAGGATGTGTGCCTATATCATGACAGCATACGATATAGGACTTTGGTTATCTCGATCTCATTAAGTCAACTCTTTGACCTAACTAATCTGACACCTCCGAATCTCTATTCCAATGTAGAGGACCTGCATCAAGAGGTCGGTCAGATATCAGCCTAATTGAGAAAGGATTGCCATCTCCTACTCAGGCTGAAGATCATATCTTAACAATCATATGGTGCTTGATGAGTCATCAATCTAACTCTTTAGATGTCCATCCAAGCACCAGCCTCTATGATTCAATATTTGAATCAACAGCTGTATGATCATCAAGATGGCCATGGTACATGACCATAATTGTACTAAGGGGCCTATTATGCAAATTATGTATTCTTCATTTCAGATTTGGGAATGATATTCGCAATAACATTTATTGCATAATGGCTCGTCGTGGGCTCGCATGTCCAACAATCTCCCACTAGCCCAAAGAGCCGTTAATGGGCTAATCATTTAAACCCACACTTATGTGACAATCGTATGCTATTTAGAAAATAGCTAGGTAAGTTGATCATTCACTCTGTTCTCAAGATACTATGCCAAGTCCTTTTACAGCACTTGCATATCCCCTAGTAACACTGCTCGCATACAATGCGAATGTTGCATCTTATGCAACCAATACTCAATTTCGTTATAGTATCCTTGACACTATAGCTCGATAATTATTATAACCAGTATGTCCATAATCCTTATCAGAATACCTTTATTCCTAGATATCTCTATCTCCTAAGGTATCAACAGTTAAGACCTTTTAGATCACTATCTATAAAGTCTTAATTTCTTGAAGATAAGACTTTGAGATCACTATCTCAAAAGTTTTGCCTTCTATGAAGAAATTGTTATTATTGCAATCAAGTGTTTTATCACCATAGTAGGATTAGTAACAGTTTACTACTCCCACTGCATGGTAGACATCTGACTTTTGTACACATCTAGCATACACTCGGTTTCTTGGAAATGATGCACAAGGGTAAGTAGTTTGCATTCACATCCTCAACTCTTTGAGGTGCTATCCCTTTAGATAGGTCACTACCATATCTATGAGGAAAACGAAACCTTTCTTGGAATTTTCCAGAAAATGGAAATGTACAAGGTAACTATTATTGTGATTGTCCCAATACCCTCTTCTCTTTGCTTTTGAACAACTTCAGAACTAAGATTTAAGAGGTATCCTTGAGATCATATCTCGAGGTATGGAACACCCAGATTATAACACTTATTATTATCATGCTTAGATCATTTCAAATGATTAGGATATCTACATTTAGCACGATGAACACAATGGCACTCCCACTAAGCTTCACATGGTTCATCAAAATTTTATCTGAAATCATAACATTTATAATTTCATCAAATCTTATGTTCCAACTACAAGAAGCTCATTTCAGTCCAAAGATGGAGTTCTTTAGCTCGCACACCTTGCTTTCCTCAACTATGAAACCCTGGGGCTACTTCATATGAATATCCTCATAGAGGTATTCATAGAGGAATGCAATCTTGACTCACATCATGAAGATGTCATAGTCAAGTTGTGTAGCTATAGTTAGCAATATTCTGATGGGTTAAAGCAAGGTCACTGGAGAGCAAGTCTCGTCACAAGCAATGTCTTTTCTTCGGTGTGTAGCTCATGGCTACGAACCGTGCTTTGAAGGTCTCTACCTTCTCATCAGGTTCCCTCTTTCTCTTGAAGATCCATTTACACCATAATGGGTCTTACCCATATAGTTGGATCCTCGAGGGTCTATATACAACATTTGTATATGAAGTCTACTTTAGACTTTATTGCTAACATCCATCTTTCTATGATATGATCTTCAGAAGCATCATCACATGATGTCAAATCATTGTCAGATTCAACTGACACATGGAATCCATCCTCAAACTTATTTGAAGAGGTATTAATGTTTCATCTTTAATTGTCTATTTAGTTTCTGATTTCAGGAGCCTCATTATCTTCTAAAGATTAAATGAGTTCCTTACTTCATTTTCATCTTGATTCTCAAGAGAGTCATCCTCTAAGAATCACATTCTCAGAGATGAGATACTTGAAGAATCTCAAGGTCATAAAGTAGGTATCCAATACCATCCTTTATTCTCCTAATGAAGTAGCACTCTCAAGTGCTAAATTCCAGCTTATTGCTTGGAACCTTATTAAGGATATATATAATGTAGTCTCTACCACATATATAAATATATATATATACCTGGAAACTATGAGATAATTATGCTAAGATTAATCATTGATCAAATCATGTCACACATGATCAATTATATCTCCCTACAACTCTATTGAGTTAAGGTTCATTAGGAGGATTGAGATAGGAATGATATTCACATCTCCATAAGGTATTCCTTGAATTCATCTAATAGGTACATGCTACCTAGGTTAGATCAAATTCATTTCATCTTCCTTCAGACTTTGGTTCAAAACCAAAATTGTGAAATCATTGAACATTTTAAAGTTTTCTAAGTGAAGAGAAGAAATCTCATATCACAAATAATCATCAATAGATATCATATATCCATAATGTTTATTATGACATAGATGATTCACATACATCAATATGTATGAGATCTTGAAAACCTTGACATCTTTCACCATTCTAAGGAATGTTGTATTGGACATTTCTACTTTTGAATACAATATTCACAAGTATGTAAGATTTGAACATTTATACAATCTAAAGTTTCATCTCTCTCTAGTCTATTGATCACATCAACAGACAACTGTCCAAGGCTTGATGCGAGATCATTGTCAAATGATCTTCATTCTCCTATTGACCTTTTAAGGTTTAATTTCAGTATTAGAAATGTTAATGAACCATTCATTAACTTTCTAATTTAGTAGAGTCCACTAGATGTTATATTACTATCTGAAATATCTCCATCATAACACTTTATGATAGGTGTATTATAGAATTCATGTTTATTTCCAACATTTAGAAACAAACAATGAGTGTATTCTAATATCTAGGTCATAGATACATTCTCTAAGACTAAGGGCTCTCCCACTGAAATTATGAAGCATCAATCCAATAGAGATTGTTGCAACAATTGCATCAATATCCATGTGGATGACCATTAAACCTTTAAGATCAAATTTGTAATCTTCTAATACATATGCAACTAGCAAGTGTCATTAGAAAATTGAGATACAATTATTAGACTTTATCTTATCAAATAAGTAAGTCAATTTCAATGATTATATGTAGATTATTCTTATGTACTATCTGATTCCTTCTCTAAGGATTCTAGATAGATTTGATAGTCATACTATAAACACATCAACTTATTGCAGTATTGGCATACATCCAACTCTTTGGATGTCATATGGAAGTCACAGAAGTACAGTCAACTCTTTGACTATACTTCTTACTTGGGTCCAACCCATGCTTCCACTGCGCTCCCTTTATCTATAAGCATCCATTGCTCAAGACAAAGGATCTCTTATGTTAAAATCAAAAAATTTCAATATAAGAGTATTTCAGCATTTATACATGCTTCATTTAATTCATACAATATGAATATTATGAAGCTTCATGAATGACTAGAATGATGACACTCATCGTATCTACATCCATTTAAACTCCTAAAACATTGGTTCAGGTAGGTATTCAAACATTTTGAATAAATCATCTCTTATAGAGCCACCATTCTACATAATGCAGAGAACCATGTCATTCATGATTATATGTCGAGAGCACATATGTATGCCAGAACATCTTCTAAGATTTTATAAGGATTATTTGATAATTACGATCATTATCGACATGTCAAAAGTACATTCGATGAGATCAAGACTTATAGAGACATACAAACCCTAGCGTTTTAGTCATATTGTCTATTTAATTGTCATTCCTCATTATTATGAGGAACTTGCACATTGCAACCACATACATTATGTGTCCAATTGCAAGTACAATATATGGATCATAGGTCCAATCCATGATATTATACTGGTTATTATTGAGTATAACATCGAGTGGGATTAAAGAAGGATTATCTGAAATAAGAAATTTGCATAAACATATATAATTTACTTTGATTTAGGAATTTTTATATCAAAGTTGTCTTGCCTTGTCAACATTGAAAGTTCATTCCCTTAATCACTTTGAATGTAAGAGATATACTTACCATTATATCTCACCAAGATCTGGGATCTCCTTCCTTATCTTTGTTACATCCCAATAATATGAGAATCTGTAACTCGGATAAAAAGAAGCGGGAACACATTCCGCCTTGCAAGTCCAACTTGCATTCCCAAGTCGGTCTTTAACACCCGGGCCCACCACCCCTAAGGTGATGTTGACCTGTCATTAATTGAACCAACTGTCAACAGGAATAGAACTCGTTATGCGCAATCCAATATCACCCCAATAATATGAGGATCCGATATTGGGGTCACTACGCATACAGCCTTACTCTTTCGAGAAGAAAAGAGCCCAATCCAGATGCGCTTGCATATAGGAGCTGTCACTTTGGACAGGCGTCTCCTACATACAATCCCTGGCGACGAAACCCTTCACCTTAACGGGAGACCATGGATGTCACTTATGTGATCGTCCATATCATATTCAAATTCTAATTAACTATCATGAATCATATTCACATAATTAATTCTTCCAAGGGAAATAATAACTCTATTCATAATAGAGTGTTTCAATTTGGATATAATTAACTTAGTCATATTAAATTAACTATCAATCCAATTCAATCAACAAACTTGATTTTACTTGAATATATGGTATTATCTCAAAATACATATTAATTCGAATTTTAGTAATTATAAAAAATACATCATGATCTCTCAGGCATCATTCGTTCCCTATCCGTTGTCATGGCCAATACCGACGGGAGTGGGACGGACCGCATCCGGTGCAACCTGCTACCCTAGCGATCCCCGACTAGACACCATATTTGCCTCGGGAATAAATAATGCCGAGTCAATCACTTTGTACTTGAGATGATCATCGGTTCTTCAACCGAAATTATACCATATAGCAATAATCAAAACATTTTTTATTTTAAGGAAATTTGCTAGACAAATTCCCAATCCTATTCAAGCAAGGAGTTTGATGATTGTGTTTCCAATTATGATCTAGATCAAATCTAATCAATTTATTGGTTGAGGCCAAGTCAATAAGGAAATAATCATCATTCAATATTTCTCAAATATTTTCTATAATTATTTCATGGAATTAACAATTAATTTCACTAATTGACAATCACATGGTTCTTGATTAGGACTGTAATTTTAGCAGTGACCCCTACCTACTAAAATTAACATATATCAATCAATTTAAATCCAAATTAGACAAAGTCAATTTTCAAAGATTGATAATTTGATTTTTTAGATAGAACCTAAGTAATATTTCATACATTTCGAGGTGGATCAAAATAATAATTAACTCATTAATCATGTTAAGATTCGCAGTTCCTGCAACAGTGAATACATTTTCATTAATACAACCATATCTCGAGCAAACGGAATCCAAATTACGTAAACTCAGATCCTATGGTTTCCTTATTTAATGAAGAACAAAATACAAGTTTTATTTTTGTGTTTAAACAATTTAAACAGGGCCTAAAGTAATCACTAAACAGAGATGCAAAAATAAAATGCGATAAAACATCCGCAACCCTAACGAACCCAAGTCGCCTTCGGTTTTATGGATCGTATCCAAAACCTTCGACCTAAGGCTCTAATACCACTTGAAGGATATGGTTTAATCCTCAAGCACATCATGGAAGCGTGAGCGTCGTATCGAATACGACGAGAAACGACTAGTCGGACTAGTTGTTCTATGCAGCGGAAATTAAAAATTGTTCATATGATGAAACCACATGATCCAAGAACACTTCTCGGATCGTTTCACCTAAACCACAAACAAGTATTAGGGTTACCTCTTGAAGCGTGGTTGCGATCGAGTCTCTAAACGAAGAGACCTCCTATCTCAAGTCCGATCCGACGGAGGAGACGCTTTGCGAGCGCAGGGATGAATCATGTGCTTCTCGCAATCCATGTTGATGATCCAAGCAGCGGATCTCCTGATCTCGACACACAAGATCCGACGTCTTCTTCACGAGCGAGGCACAATGAAGGAGATGGAG
Source organism: Ottelia alismoides (assembly GCA_037367405.1). Classification (NCBI taxonomy): domain Eukaryota; kingdom Viridiplantae; phylum Streptophyta; class Magnoliopsida; order Alismatales; family Hydrocharitaceae; genus Ottelia; species Ottelia alismoides. The sequence continues at coordinate 839,695 of JAZKJV010002130.1, read as the reverse complement.
ATCCACGAGCAAATGATCGGGAAGCATAACAACGACGCTGTGGCAATGGAGACTCTCTCTAGGGCATCCACAGTGGACGGCCATTAGAGAGGATAGAGAGTAGGTGTGTGGAGAGAAAGAGAGAGAGAGAAAGAGATGTGCTTCAAAAGCATAGCCCTTGAGAGGATGGTATGCCTCTCTATTTATAGGGTTTTGGGATCCATGGATCTCAATCCATGGGACATATAAAATCAATGGATGAGGTTGTTTTTTGTCTAATCCAATGGTCAAGATTGTTGTTGGTAAAAACCAACAACTAATAATCTAATTTAAATCAAATATATTTGACACATCAAATATAATTCAATCCTAAATTAGATCAAGCAATTAAGGAGAGATTAGCAGGGAGATCACTCCCCATAAGGAAAGGGGGATGGCTACCACATTCCTTGTGGGAATGTGTAGCCGTCCACCATCTCCTTATGGTGGAGGCAATCTCATGCAATATCATGAGATTGCATATCTCCATGAATTTCTCCCATTATCTCAAACAACTTTTGTTGTGATTTATTCTTCAAAAATAATTCATAATTAATTTTGAGAATATTGCAATCATGCCATTGGAAAAATGTGAATCACATTTACAACCCAAAACAAAATAAATTTTACATTTTCAATTAATTACACAATGTGTATCCAATACACATTATTAATTAATTAACAAATATAAATTATAATTAGCTCTCTCTAAGACATTATAAATCACATTTATAATATATTATGAATAATATGGATAGTGCTATCGACATTATTCATATCCATGATAATTAAATCACATTTAATCATCTTGGATCTCTATTCTCACGTGTCCAAATAATATGAATCACATTCACATTATTCACATCTTTGATAATCAAATCACATTTAATTATCTAAGATAACTCTCCTTATAATATGAATTAAATTCATATTATTCATGACAATTAAATCACATTTAATTATCTATTTTCTCAATGCTCGGATACATATATCAACAATAGAATTATCCATGAACTCTTTCAAGGATAACGCGCTTTCTCCGCGAATACCGGGAGATAAGGACAGGGCGATTGTATTGTTCCACATATAGTGACTTGGATATTGAGATCATATCTCAAATCCAGATCTCGGGCCTCCCATAGATGCTTGATTAAATCAAGACCGCAAATCTAATTATCTCATTGAATCTGAATCACATTCAGATCATTGTCCAATATTTGAACTAAGATCTGATTACTTCTCTATTGAGAGAAGTCACTAAAATCCAGACCAGTTTCATCACTCTCTAGGAATGAAAGCGTCATGCTTATACAATCGTTTATGATCACATCACCCTCAGGTATTCCCAATACCTGTACATTCTGCATACTAGAAGACTCGGAATAATCCCGAAGCATAAGATCAATTTTATACTATCTACTTCAGGGATTTTTCATTAAGTTTCTCATTCTATCATTGGGAGTCGGTATAGATCATATACTTTCCAAAAGCATATATCATACTGATGAACCTCAGTTTCATCATCTTTATTTTCCATAATTAACCCCCTTGCTTAAAGTTTTGTCAATAAAACCCAGTTAATGCTCTGTAATTAACAGAGTCCTAAATAAATTAAAAATCACAAAAAATGGCAAAATAAAAATCCGTGGTATTTTTAGACTTAAAAATACCTTCAAAAATATTTCGGGTCTTTGTTTGATGTCATCTCCAGTTTCGGCCAACATGAAACTTGTAGATCTCGTCAAGATCTACAACTTTCATGTTTTGAGTTTTCTCAAATTCGGCCATTATAGCCTTCAAAAATAAAAAATTCCATCTGAATAATCTGATTGGGCACGTGGCCCAATCTGGGCACGCCACGTGGCCCCGCCCCTCTTGTCTCATCCGCCCTTGATCTGGGCCGTTGGATCTTTACTTGATCCAACGGCTCTGCCTTCTCCTCTTGCGCCTCAATCCCTAGCCATCAGATCATCTCCCGCCTTCAATCTGCACCATCCGTCCGCGCGCATCCCTCCTTACGCCACGTGGCATGTTGTGAGCCACTCGATCCGCTGTTTAAACCTTCGATCTTGGCCGCTGCTTCCTTGGACGCTCCTCAGCCCTCCGATCACGCCCTCAATTCTTTGATCTCAGCCGCCCATTCCTCTGACGCTTCTCATCCGCTCGATCGGCCTTAGCTTTCCATCTGAGCCGTCCTTAAGCGCCGAGCCCGTAGCTCGACACGTGGCGTGAGCGCAACCCTTCGATCGCTCGCCCCCCCGATCTTATCTCAACCGTCGCTTCACGCCCTTCTCTCAGCCGTTGGATCGTAAGATCCAACGGCCGAGGCTTCATCTTCCTCCTCCCGCATCCTCTGCCTCAGCCCCGCGCCTCACAGACCTCCTCCACTTTCTAATTTTAGCTGCCTCATCTGACCTCCTCTCCTTTCGCCAACCGCCTCTAGGTCTTGCCCATCACCCACCTCCTCCGCGCATATCTCCACTACCCAAAACCACCTTCCAGACGACCCACAACTCCCTCTAAACCCACGACACCACTCATCAGCACCGCCGACTTCGCCCTATAAATACACCGTCCCCCTCCTCCGATCACTTTGTCCATCGACCAAGGGGCAGAGGCCTAGCCCTCCAGCTCCTCCCTGTGACAGGGGGAGGAGCTCGGATTGAGCGACAACGGTCTTCTTCCCCGATGAGACCCACCGCCGATCACGGCGGTGCTGCGGAGGCGCCAGTCCCGCTCGAGCTCCGAGGAGTAGCCGACCTCGACGTGCGACGACCCGGGCCTCTTCTCCGACGCCCAACCCAGGCCACGACCTCCATCCCCGGTCAGGTAAGCCCTCTGATCTCCTCTTGTTTTTCTCTTGATTTTGCCGAATTTTCTAAGCCTCTATACAATCTACCCCGCTCCACTGATCACCCATTTAGCTCCGCCATCAATCCATCTTCCCCGCGCACATCTCCGATCACCACCCTCCTCCTTCACGACCCCTATCAACCCAGGCATTCTCCTCTGCCGGAGGCGGAGGGGAACACACAAAAGGGCCCCACTTCTCCGCCCCCTTAGGCCCGTCACGCACCTCAGCTCGCACGCACACACCGCTAACCACTTCATGCAAGTCTACCAACGTCATTGGCCGGACTTCGGGCGGAGCTGAGTTCTAGAGCTCCGCCTCCGGCGACCAGGTGTCGATCAAGCATTCCAGGTGCTCCCGCGTCTTCTCCGACCTCAGACCTTCATCGCCTGATCTTCAGCGACCTTCCACGAGCTTCACCGAGCACGGCGAGGCACGACGGAGCTCCAGGCCTCACGCCGGAGCTCCAATTGCGCCGCCACCCTACGGAGGAGAAGACGAAGCAGCTACCGTTGGATCTCGCCCCCACGGCGGGGATCCAACGGCCCTGGAGGGGCCACGTCGACCGTCCCGGAGCGTGGAGGCTTGGTGGGACCGAGCCTCGCCCGAGTCAACCTCGAGCCACCACGTGGCTCGAGCCACCTGCTACGGCCACCCGAAGCAGCGCCGACCCTCACCCCCGCCCGAGCCTGAGCTCACGTGCCACCCGCACGTGGGGTCTGTGCTTTTTGCATCGGCGCCCTCGCACCTTCCACAAATTGCATCTAGGTCCTGATACACGTGGCACACCCAGAGACCACGCCGAGCCTGATCGCCACCAAGCTTGGAGGCTCGGATAGCACGAGCCAAGCCGAAGCTGCCGAACCTCTGCCGAGCCTGACACCAAGCCTGGATAGCACGTGCTTCACACGTGCTATTCTGGGAAATGTGCAGAGACGCCCCCGAAGTTCTTCAAATTTACAAAAAGGTCCCGCGCATATGGATTATTTACAGGGAAGACCCCGTACTTTATTGTTATTGCATTTTAGTCCCTCCCAGGGACCTTTTTGTAGGTATCTTTTCATGTTTCTTTTCACTTATGCCCTTATCTTCATTGTTGCATATCTTGAGCTACGTAGCTCCAATCGAGTTGATTTCAGTTTCATTTTGATGCTCTTCTCATCATCTTTAATATGGCATGCTTCAATTTGAGATTTGACACTATGATCAGTAGTGAATTATTTTAGTAACTAAGTGTCATGATTTCCTCCTTTCTCATGCCTATTTGTTGTATACATGAAAAAAGTGCTTCAGTAATTGATTTTGTTTGACTCGCATATTGTATGGCTCAAGTAATTATTGTTCAGGGCATATTTGCATTGCATTTCTCTGCATTTATTAGCATGATAAAAATTTATTAAAAAATGCATATTTATTTTTAATGCATGGTCTTGTTGTTGTGTTGTGTCTCCTTGTCCTTTAGCATTCATAATTTGACCTATATTGACTTAATTCCACGCTTAATTAGATAGATAAAAATTTAAATAATACAAGAAAAGCGCGTGTCCCTGAGTTTGACCATGGTTTCTTGCCAAGTAAAATAAGAAAATATTACGACCATCTCATTTTGATATTTGTATATCTAAATGAGATGGTCTTTGACGAGTCCATCTCGGCCCAGCTGCGATGACATTATCGAGTGCTAAAAACACTCTCTTAAGGGGCCGATTTTCCGACTCGTCAAATGGCGCCGTTGCCGGGGACACGGCTCATTTCTTTTATTTTTGGAATTTTGTTTATTTAATTTCGTGTTTATTTTATAGGTCAATTTGTTCATTCTTTTTTGCATTTAAAATTTTTCTTTCTTATTTGATATCTAACCATTGTTTTTGTGGCAGGGCCCTTGATGGATCAAGGAGGCGAGGAGCAGGACGTCCCCCGCTGCGAGGAGCCGCAGGAGCATGCTTGGAGCCTATAAGGAAGAAAGGAAAAAAATATATATGTGCCGTATTTTATTGTAACAATTCGTCTGTTTCAGCGGTCTTCGATTGAAGACTCGCGATTGTAATCGAACGATCATGGTTGTGTGGGGATCGTCCCCACTTGAATGTCGACCTAGGATAGGCACGCGGCTCTCCGAGCTCATTTTATTTTTCATATTTTTACGTGCTTGATCGTAGGTAAGACACACTAAAATATAGACGCACGTAATCCCGTCTCACTTAGCCAACTTAAATGGATATCATTTTCCGCTAATAGATGCATGATTAGGTGCGGTTTTATTTGACTTGCATACATTGATTTTGGTTTTCAAAACGGCCCTAGTTTTTTCATGGATTTATCGTCAAATCACTGCATGATTTCTCGCTTAGCCTAGATCGCGTTTTTTTTTCATCGAATACATGTTTTTCTCGGCATTCGTTTTCTTAGCTTGATCACCTAGGTTAAATGGAAAAAGGGAATGAACGGTAGACGATGACTTCTTGATTTTGTGCTAACCATAATTAGTGAAAACCTAAAATAAAATTGGGACTGTTAATTGCAAGTCAACCAAGAATGGAGTAAAATTCGGTTTTTGGAGAGCAATACCCTCGCTTACGCAATGATTTTCACTTCACATCTTTTCTTTGTGTAAAAATCAATTGTTTTATCACCAATAAAATAGACAAAATAATAAACCAACTTCGATTGGTTTCATGTGTGAGTTGGTGAAACTAAAGGTTTTTGCTTGCTTGAATTGAGCCATGTTTGCTACACAACCCTAAAACCTTAGTCACTCCATTTCATCTCCAAAGATTCAACCGCTCACTTGTAAATCCATTCCTCTTCTTCGCTCACCTTGGGACCCTCCCGACATCAATTCCCATCTTTATACTTAGGCTAATCTCAACCTAAGTATGGGGGGACCCAAGTCCCCGTGATTTTCTCTACTCTTCTTTTCTTGCCTTTATACTTAGGTTATTTCTAACCTAAGTATAGGGGGAGCCCTTCTTAGCTCCCGTATATTTCTCTATATTTAAATGGACCTATGTACTTGTAACATCTAGTGCTATGAGGACATAGCAAAGTTTAAGTATAGGGGGGTATACCTTATATACCGTATATTTACTTTAGCTATAATCTGAAAATTTTGAAAAATTTAAAACTTTTTGGCTAAGGTAAAATTCTTTGAACTAAGAGAACTCAAATGATTTCGCGGCTTTTCGATATTATGTTACTCTATTTTTATAAAATATTTTCAAAAATGATTTTGAAAATGTTTTGAAAACTTTTTATTTTGTGTGACATGGTTTTGAAAAATCACCTTCTCTTTTCTAGGAAAGTTGAGTCTAACTTGTGTTTAACCTTTATTAAAATCCATAAAAATCAGAAAAATTCCTAAAAATCCTTTAAGAGTCATTGGTGACTACTAAACCCAATTAAGTCAACCGCGTTCAGTGAGGGTTCGCCCTTAGCAGATTGGATGGTTTAGAGGACATCGCGCAAGGGCCCGTCCTCAAGCAACGGGCTTCGGCCTGTACTTACATCCATACTGGCTGAATCGCAGATGCTCAATTGAGTTTAGGAAGTTCTAATATCTCTTGAAGTTCAAAAAAAATTGAAACAAAAAGTGTCTTGTTTTTTTTAATGAAGAAGTTGGATTAGTCCTCTACACTTACACTTTCACCCAGGATCTGAATTGGTCAAGGAAACTTAGCTTTTTGAGGTCTTTGAGATTTTAGGTTAACTAGCCTTAGCCTTCAGGGGTCATTGACTTAATCATCCACATTCCTCTAGGTTTCTAGATTTGCATGCTATATTCCATGCTTAGTCTCAGACATAAAGAATATGATCAGCACAACACATGCACGACTGCGGTTTTGATTGAGATGAGTTGACTCTTCACCTGAGGGATTGGGATGAGGGATTCGAGTCTGGATTTGATCTAATGATGCTCGAGGATGGGATAAAATCTTTGAAAGCTTCAGGAAACCTGAGTGTCAGCAATATTAGCCAGTATGAGAACTTGGTTCTTATACTAATCTCTTGTTATTAACCTAAGTGCCTGGGTGTGAAAAATAAAAAAATTGTTGATCAGTGTGCGCCAACTCTTGGTAAAAGAAGTGGAGCTAGCCACAAATTATACAAGTCAAAGAAATTTCAAAGAAAAGCTCTCATTCCACAAAGTTACATATCAAAGAGCTTCCACCAAAGGCGAGCGCTCCCAAACTTTTCAAAGTGTCCACTTGGACCACCGCTATTAGGACCAGGAGTCGGGTTTGCACCAAAAAAGGGCTCTGCATCGTAAATGCTACAAGTATGGGTGTCGAAGGTACGATAGGTACTCAAAAGAGACACACCCCGGTGTACTCCCAGGAAAACAAGTGCAGACGGCTCCAACTTCTCTTGACGGACGCACTGATCAACACCAAAAAAATGTGTTGCGTAAAAGGCACTAGAGAGAATCCTTGTTCCAATGAGAGGGAGAGAAGAATTGACACAATCCCATGCCCTCCATTTCCGGCATGCCATCTACATTTTCTAAGTCTGATAACTAAAGAGACGGTGGACTGAATGCAAGATTTGATTTATTCCCTAGTGCTGAAGATTGGGTCCTTAGGAGATTTTCTCAGACCAAGACTTTGAGTGAAGAATTGACTCTACTCTCGAAATTGCAGTCAACACTAAACTTCATATCCTTTATCTTATATGTACATCAGAGAGAGTCTAGAGAAGTAGAGGAATTGGAAGCCTCTTGATTAAGGCTGGATTGAACTCTAGAATTTTGGATCTCTAAAGTCGAGTCGAATTGATCAGATTGGATCCTGTATTCACATGCACAAGAGGGTTAATCCAACTTAGTCATTCTTTTTGATGCTCGAGGACGAGCATAGTTTAAGTATAGGGGGTGATGAACCTCAGTTTCATCATCTTTATTTTCCATAATTAACCCCCTTGCTTAAAGTTTTGTCAATAAAACCCAGTTAATGCTCTGTAATTAACAGAGTCCTAAATAAATTAAAAATCACAAAAAAATGGCAAAATAAAAATCCCGTGGTATTTTTAGACTTAAAAATACCTTCAAAAATATTTCAGGTCTTTGTTTGATGTCATCTCCAGTTTCGGCCAACATGAAACTTGTAGATCTCGTCAAGATCTACAACTTTCATGTTCTGAGTTTTCTCAAATTCGGCCATTATAGCCTTCAAAAATCAAAAATTCCATCTGAATAATCTGATTGGGCCACGTGGCCCAATCTGGGCGCGCCACGTGGCCCCGCCCCTCTTGTCTCATCCGCCCTTGATCTGGGCCGTTGGATCTTTACTTGATCCAACGGCCCTGCCTTCTCCTCTTGCGCCTCAATCCCTAGCCATCAGATCATCTCCCACCTTCAATCCGCACCATCCGTCCACACTCATCCCTCCTTACGCCACGTGGCATGTTGTGAGCCACTCGATCCGCTGTTTAAACCTTCGATCTTGGCCGCTGCTTCCTTGGACAATCCTCAGCCCTCCGATCACGCCCTCAATTCTTTGATCTCAGCCGCCCATTCCTCTGACGCTTCTCATCCGCTCGATCGGCCTTAGCTTTCCATCTGAGCCGTCCTTAAGCGCCGAGCCCGTAGCTCGACACGTGGCGTGAGCGCAACCCTTCGATCGCTCGCCCCCCCCCCCGATCTTATCTCAACCTTCGCTTCGTGCCCTTCTCTCAGCCGTTGGATCGCAAGATCCAACGGCCGAGGCTTCATCTTCCTCCTCCCGCAACCTCCGCCTCAGCCCCGCGCCTCACAGACCTCCTCCACTTTCTAATTTTAGCAGCCTCATCTGACCTCCTCTCCTTTCGCCAACCGCCTCTAGGTCTTGCCCAGTCATCCACCTCCTCCGCGCATATCTCCACTACCCACAACCACCTTCCAGACGACCCACAACTCCCTCTAAACCCACGACACCACTCATCAGCACCACCGACTTCGCCCTATAAATACACCGTCCCCCTCCTCCGATCACTTTGTCCATCGACCAAGGGGCAGAGGCCTAGCCCTCCAGCTCCTCCCTGTGACAGGGGGAGGAGCTCAGATTGAGCGACAACGGTATTCTTCCCCGATGAGACCCACCGCCGATCATGGCGGTGCTGCGGAGGCGCCAGCCCCGCTCGAGCTTCGAGGAGTAGCCGACCTCGACGTGCGACGACCCGGGCCTCTTCTCCGACGCCCAACCCAGGCCACGACCTCCATCCCCGGTCAGGTAAGCCCTCTGATCTCCTCTTGTTTTTCTCTTGATTTTGCCGAATTTTCTAAGCCTCTATACAATCTACCCCGCTCCACTGATCACCCATTTAGCTCCGCCATCAATCCATCTTCCTCCCGCACATCTCCGATCACCACCCTCCTCCTTCACGACCCCTATCAACCCAGGCATTCTCCTCCGCCGGAGGCGGAGGGGAACACACAAAAGGGCCCCACTTCTCCGCCCCCTTAGGCTCGTCGCGCACCTCAGCTCGCACGCACACATCGCTAACCACTTCGTGCAGGTCTACCAACGTCATTGGCCGGACTTCGGGCGGAGCTGAGTTCTAGAGCTCTGCCTCCGGCGACCAGGTGTCGATCGAGCATTCCAGGTGCTCCCGCGTCTTCTCCGACCTCAGACCTTCATCGCTTGATCTTCAGTGACCTTCCACGAGCTTCACCGAGCACGGCGAGGCGCAACGGAGCTCCAGGCCTCACGCCGGAGCTCCAATTGCGCCGCCACCCTACGGAGGAGAAGACGAAGCAGCTACCGTTGGATCTCGCCCCCACGGCGGGGATCCAACAGCCCTGGAGGGCCACGTCGACTGTCCCGAAGCGTGGAGGCTCGGTGGGACCGAGCCTCGCCCGAGTCAACCTCGAGCCACCACGTGGCCCGAGCCACCTGCTACGGCCACCCGAAGCAGCGCCGACCCTCACCTCCGCCCGAGCCTGAGCTCACGTGCCACCCGCACGTGGGGTCTGGGCTTTTTGCATCGGCGCCCTCGCACCTTCCACAAATTGCATCCAGGTCCTGATACACGTGGCACACCCAGAGACCACGCCGAGCCTGATCGCCACCAAGCCTGGAGGCTCGGATAGCACGAGCCAAGCCGAAGCTGCCGAACCTCTGCCGAGCCTGACACCAAGCCTGGATAGCACGTGCTTCACACGTGCTATTCTGGGAAATTTGCAGAGACGCCCCTGAAGTTCTTCAAATTTACAAAAAGGTCCCCGCGCATATGGATTATTTACAGGGAAGACCCCGTACTTTATTATTATTGCATTTTAGTCCCTCCCAGGGACCTTTTTGTAGGTATCTTTTCATGTTTCTTTTCACTTATGCCCTTATCTTCATTGTTGCATATCTTGAGCTACATAGCTCCAATCGAGTTGATTTCAGTTTCATTTTGATGCTCTTCTCATCATCTTTATTATGGCATGCTTCAATTTGAGATTTGACACTATGATCAGTAGTGAATTAGTTTAGTAACTAAGTGTCATGATTTCTTCGTTTCTCATGCCTATTTGTTGTATACATGAAAAAAGTGCTTCAGTAATTGATTTTGTTTGACTCGCATATTGTATGGCTCAAGTAATTATTGTTCAGGGCATATTTGCATTGCATTTCTCTGCATTTATTAGCATGATAAAAATTTATAAAAAAAAATGCATATTTATTTTTAATGCATGGTCTTGTTGTTGTGTTGTGTCTCCTTGTCCTTTAGCATTCATAATTTGACCTATATTGACTTAATTCCACGCTTAATTAGATAGATAAAAATCTAAATAATACAAGAAAAGCGCGTGTCCCTGAGTTCGACCTTGGTTTCTTGCCAAGTAAAATAAGAAAATATTACGACCATCTCATTTTGATATGTGTATATCTAAATGAGATGGTCTTTGACGAGTCCATCTCGGCCCAGCTGCGATGACAATATCGAGTGCTAAAAACACTCTCTTAAGGGGCCGATTTTCCGACTCGTCAAATACCTAGGTCTTGATCATATACTTTCCGAAATTATATATCAAACCTATAAATTCAGTCAAGCTTCCAAAGCGAGACGACCGTGCACGGAATTTGATTCTTCCCAATATCTCATGAGTGAGCTCATGTCTTCCGGTTCAGTAATGAACATGTATGATCCCTTCGAGAGATCGTATTACTCATATGCCCTTGCATGCACACCAGCGTGCCGGTGTATAGACCTTGATTAGTCATCAACCTATTGGTCTGCCAAATGTACATACTCAGACATATAGTAACACATCTGTCTCCGGTCACAAGATGTGTGCCTATATCATGACAGCATACGATATAGGACTGTGGTTATCTCGATCTCGTTAAGTCAACTCTTTGACCTAACTAATCTGACACCTTCGAATCTCTATTCCTTTCCAGAGTACCTGCATCAAGAGGTCAGTCGGATGTCAGCCTAACTGAGAAAGGATTGCCATCTCCTACTCAGGCTGGAGATCATATCTTAACAATCATTTGATGGTGCTTGATGAGTCCTCAATCTAACTCTTTAGATGTTCATCCAAGCACCAACCTCTATGATTCAATATTTGAATCAACAGCTGTATGATCATCAAGATGGCCATGGTACATGACCCTAATTGTACTAAGGGACCTATTATGCAAGTTTTGTATTCTTCATTTCAGATTTGGGAATGATATTCGCAATAACATTTATTGCATAATGGCTCGCCGTGGGCTCGCATGTCCAACATCCCTATCGCCTTATCAACGGAAAGCCATGCCATCTACCCGTAGAGCTCATTAACAAATCATTAGGGGCAATTAATGTCTGTAACTTGGATTCAAAGAATGCTGGACAGAACAGAAAATTTGATCTGAATCGGCTCCTTGAATTCCGTGAGTATGCTTATGACAATAGCTTGATGTACAAAGAAAATGTCAAGAAATTGCATGACAAGCACATCCACTGCAAGACCTTCAAACCAGGGTAGAAAGTTTGGTTGTTTGATGCAAAGCTTAAACTGTTTCTAGGGAAATTGAAAAGCAAGTGGACAGGGCCTTTTATACTGAAACAGGTGCATAAAAACGGAAGTATCGTCATATCCGGTTTGTCAACTGACGCACAACCATTCATGATCAACAGACAACTTCTGAAGCCTTATCTCAAACATAACACATTTCTACCTGTGGTCGATTCAATTCAGGTGGTCTACGATGAAGAACTCACAGCCGCGGCATCTACGCAATATGATGAGGCCAGAAAAAGCATTTCTTAATAATTAATTATTTTCTTCTTTTCTTTCGCTATTCTTTTATTCTTCTCTAAAGCCGCATTCATGTCATACATCATTGTTATACTTACGATATGCTTCATCCTAAGTATTGGGGGATGAGTGCATTAGGGTGCTCATTCGTTAATCCCTCGCATGTCTCCTCAGCTTTTGACATTCTTTCTATACAGGGATATTTTACCCTAAGTATAGGGGGGAGACAGGCCGAGCTGCTAATTCATTTATTTGCTTCCTGCCTCGACCCTCCCTACACCTAAATATAGGTACTATTCATTAGTCGTTATCATATAGACTTTTCCTTACTTAGTATGAGTAATATCTTCTTTTCTCTTCGATCTATGAGGACGTAGCTCAAGCTAAGTATAGGGGGTCAATATATACTTTGTATATATTTTAGCCATAACTCATACTTTCATACTTTTTAATAAATATGGCTAAAACATTGTAAATATATATACAAATTCATTATATTATTTACTAAAAGGATGTTGATATTCCTCAAATTCTTTTTGTATATATTGACGAATAAATCAGGTAAAAATATTGTGTAAATTGTTTGAGAAAATAGTTTGAAAATCTTTTTGAAAAATCTTTTGAGAATTATTTGGAAAATGTTTTTTAAGTATTTTCAACCTTTGTAAAAGTCTTTTGTTTGTAAAAATTCGTTTCTTTGTGTAAAATAAAAATGTTTGTAAAATGATTTGCAAATGGTTTGAAAAATGGTTGCACAAATATTTTGAAAAATCTATATATTTTGTTTGAAAAAACCTTTGGAAAATGGTTTTCAAATGTATGTAAATGTTTGTAATTATTTCTTGTAAAAACTTTTTTGGACTATAGTTTTCAAATTGTTTGTAAAATCATTTTAAAATAAGTTTGAGGAATATACAAATCACACTCAAATTCTTTATTAACTGTGCATACATATCTATATAAAAAGATCACATATCCCTTGTAAATTCTTAAAAACCCAACTCTTGTAATTCTAAGATGCATCCCCATGTAAATATTTGTACCTATTTTTATCCAAAATCTTTGATTCTAAAAAATCACAAAAACATTTGCAAAATCCAAAAATTTGCAAAATATTTTTGAAAAATCCCAAAAATATTTGCAAAACCTTTTTCAAAAATCCGTAAAAAGTTCAAAAGTTTGAAAATTGCATCACAAAAACATTTTCATTACATTGTACATAGTATTAGCATTTTCGGAGTAATCTAGACAATTGAACAAGTCCAAATAAATTCTGAAGATTGGATCTTGAAATAGACCTTAATACACATAATTTCAGAGGAACCCATTGAGGGCAGGAGTTGGAGATACTTCAGGTGACCTTGAGTTATTTCTTTATATTCCATAAGACTATGTTCATGAGTCCATTCAATGTGCCTAAATAGCACCCTTCATATCATTTGTATGACTCTTGAGATAGTGACTTGACTAAAGACCTCGCTTCTAGCACTTTGCTCAACCTAGATTGTCTGTTGAAAAATCATGGGGTCTATGTAGGGATGATGCAAGGTCACCTCATCAAAGGTGGCTCATGAACCATTCTTGGGGATTGCCGACACCGGTACTCTAACCCACTTCTTTTGATAACAATGAGATCTAAAGATTGGAGATGGGTTGAAACAATGCTTAGGATCAGGGATGGTCTATCGGTGCAACTTTTTCCAAGACCCCAAAAAAGTGGGTGGAACAAAAGATGCTATATCCACTGGCGCATAAACTAGAATGCAGATGTTATGCAAAGACAAAGAAAATATCCAAAGAAGCCTTCAACCAAAAATTTCACAAATGTGAGCTTCAGAAAATTCCTTCTTCTTGGTGAAGATCCAGTTACAGTAACCGACTTAATGTGGGAATGAAGACTACACTCCATTCCCACTTCCCTTCCCATTCTTATAACTTCTTATCACATTCGGTTGTAATGACCAGAAGCACCTAACCTTAGAAGGAAATATCTGACTACACGAGGACAAGTTATCAGAAGAGCATACACCTTGGTAGTTCAATAGTTTTGTCTAGGGAAGATCTAAACAATTTCACACACATGGTTCTATCATTTCAAGGTAGCAAGAGTATGCAACTGAGAGGATGGTTTTGACCAGGCTGTGAATTGAACTGAATAATAGGAGTATGGAGCCTAAGGGTTGTCGTGTCACAAATCCTAACCTCTAAGTGGTTCCGAACACACCATTAATCCAAAGGTCTTCTCTGAGCTCCAAACTTTGACATTATTAATATAAGTTTAAAAGTTGAAAATTACTCCAAGTTATTTCTTTTTCTTTTCTTTATTTTCTTCTCCGCACTTATAGGCATAAGTGCGTGAAAGGGACTAGCAAAGGAAAGTATATAAGGGTGATGAATCTCGATTCCATCACCTTTATTCCTTCATTTTTGCCTTTAGATCCTAGATAAATGCATAAATATATCATTAATTTGTCAAAATAAACATTCATTACTTTGCATCGAATATTGTATAGTATATTGTATATTTATTGTAGCTATTGCCAAAATAAAAGAATAAAAGGAAAGAAAAGAAAAAGAGTGAAGTGTCAAGGACACTGAAGTGACCCTAGCTTTGAGACTCAGTCATCAAGATGACTTATAAAGACTTTATACGCGAAAGTTGTAGATGAAAATGTATAGAAAAATACAAAATTTATTTCACGCAAAAATAGCATAAAGTGTACATTTTATATACAGAATAAAATCCTAAACCCCAAACTTTACTGACCCATATCTCCCAAATAAAAACTCAAAATGTATCAAAATAACTTTAATTGTATGTAACTTTTAATAAGATATTTAATGAAGGTGGTTTCATTTTTTTTGGAGTCAAGATGTCAAAGATAGGTTTTGGATCCTTATTGAACAATATACACGAATAAAATAATCATGT
The DNA here is from genome assembly GCA_037367405.1 of Ottelia alismoides. Lineage (NCBI taxonomy): Eukaryota > Viridiplantae > Streptophyta > Magnoliopsida > Alismatales > Hydrocharitaceae > Ottelia > Ottelia alismoides. The sequence continues at coordinate 824,686 of JAZKJV010002130.1, read as the reverse complement.
TATTTATTCTTTATTATTTTTATAATTTTATATTTTCATTATTTTGTAAATATTATTTATATCATATGTACATATTAAAACTAAAATAAAACCATAAAAAACATTAATATAAAAGAACACAAAAATACATATATGAATATACATTACATATGCCTATAATAAACACCTACATTTATTTAAGTGTACATATTATACCATAAAAACTTAATAAAAATATATTTAAGTATATAATAATAAGTTGTAAATATATAAATAACAAAACAAAATAATAAACTTAAAATTATAAAATAAAATAAATTACTCAAAACATAGGTAAATATATCTATAGATAAAACCGTAAAAATAAACTTATAATTACTAACCTCTAAAAAATAAAAAAATGTATAAAATACTACAACAAATTAGAAATATTGTTTTATAACCTAAAAATAATAAAATAAAATACTGTTTATTATTCATTTTCCAAGACATTTTTGCCTTGGAATTTTTCTGAATTGTCCATGTGGACCAACCAGACATCTTCTTTTGCTGACCTCGGTCAACTGCACCTCACCCTCCTCTGACTTCTGTCAAAACATCACGAGGGCACGACTTCTCCACGCTTCCCTCGTCCTCCACCCACCTCAAAACATTCACTAAGCTATAGCCATGTCCTCCAACATCCACGCCTTTCCTAAAATCTACAACAACCACCAATTGATTGCACACAATCGATCCTTGAAACTCACTCAAAAACTCATCTATAAATAGACCCCCCAGATCTTCTTTTGCTTTTTGTCTCTCCCCCTTGGCCTTTAACCCCTCAATTCACTCTTTAAGGCTTCGCTAAGGTGACAACACAATACAGCTAGAGTTTTGCAGGAGGAGAGATAAGGCGGACACGCATCCACCCACCACTTGAGCTTTTCTAGTAGGTTCTGCTCCGGAGCCCCCAAGCTCTGTTGAGACCTCTTTCCTTAGCAATTTAGGTAATCTATCCAACGTATGTCTCGTTTATGAATTAATTTTCATAATTTACTGTTTGGAGTAGGCTTAATCTATAAATCCATTTTCGACCTGGTGCTCGAGCTCCATGTCGATTTCACTGTGATCCGCCTGTATTTTGACCCACATTCACCTCATCCTCTTTCCCTTACGCGTTCTCCACAATCCACCAGCAAAAGCCCCTTCGATATCGCTCAAATCGAAGGACTTCGAGCACATCCTCTATTGGTTCTCCTGAGCTCGTTTCCACCACTCATCCACGTAGCTTCTAGCCTCCTTTCTTGGCTAAGGAAAATTGCCTCGAGCCACCTCATATTTTGGCGTAGGTCCATGAGACAAATGAAGTTTTTTGAAGTAATCAAAGCACCTGGGAGAAGCTCCTCGGAACTTGGAGTCGTATGGGGTTTTTGTGCCCCCTCGAGTGCCCCTAAGGGCACCGACGTGCGCGGAGGCACGCCGGCAACCTATTCTACTCGTCGGCAAAGAGAACGGAGCCCGGAGATGCCCGGATCCGTCGATCAAAACAACCCTAGGCAGTGTTCTTAGGTGTTCTTCCAACACCCTCGAGCACCGTTGGATCAAGAACCCTTTCCATGTTCAATCCCAGTTGTCGGATCAGACAAAACATCGCCCTTCGCATAGCCGCAAGATCTTATACGTGGCAACACCAGAACGGTCGGATCAGAGGTGTTAGTGGGTAATTTTCAGATACCTCCTCTACTCTTTTTGTAATTTCTTTAGAGTCCAGTAAATATTTTGTAGTTTAAAATTTTGTAGGCAAATTGCATATAGCCCCCTGAACCTTTCATATATTGTAATTTAGTCCCTACTACTGTCACGTGTGTTTGCATGTTTTATGCTGTGAATATTGCATGTAAACCCTTGCATGTTACATTAATTATCATTTAGTGTATAAAGTTTAAATATTAGTGTTAAAGTTTGGTTAATTTGCAATGTATCCCTCACATTTAATTTTAATTACAAATATAGCCTTGTTGGTTTAAATATTTTTGTGTGTTCTTTCCTATTTTTTAAAAATAGTTGTTGTACAATTCACCAAAAATAGGAGTAGGTACATGGATGCATGTTTATTCGCAATATATATTTACATTTGCATTTTATGCCCTTCTCCTATTTTATGAAAATAAAATAGTGCACGGGTAGTCCTTATTTGTCTTAAAAAAGCCAAAACAATTATAAAATATAGTTTAAAAATTTCTAACTTACCGAAAATACCAAAAACATTATAAATGAAAAACACCTAAAATAAAAAAGCCTCAAAACCTTATAAATATTATAAAAACTATTCTAAAAATCCAAAATTACTTGTTCAGCCTTATATTTTTACTTATATATATTAATATATACTAAAAATACATTTGAGAATTTTTGGACTTATTAAGTATTTTTAAATCCCAAAACTATTCAGCCTAATTAAAATTTCCTTGATGTTGTGTATTTTCAAGTTTAGAAATATATAAAAATTAGCAAAATTCTCTAGAAAATCACAAAAACGGTAAAATTATTTAAAACTTAAAAAAATTTCAACTTTGGTTATTTTTGTTATATTTATATCCCTTTATCTATTATTGTATATATAAGCTTATATATTCTTACATTAGATAATTAAAAGAAAAAGAAGATACAAAATCCCAAAAATGTAAAAAGAAAATATAAAAATATAAAACTAAAAATAAAAAATTATAATTAAAACAATATAAAAAATATAAAAACTCACATTATTTGGCTCATATTATGCATAGTTATATATATACATGCCTATATTATTTGTTTATTATTTATTTATAATGTTAGGTGCTACATCGTGTGTTCCCTGAGTTTGACACCCTACTCTACTTGTCACTATACGACCATTATTGTAGGGTTTATAATAAATTTTGATTCACACATGCTTTACAATGATTAATATATCGTATGGGTTGATTTTTGACTATTTGGAATTTTTTGTGGGTCGCTACAGCGATAGTGTCTCCGCCTTATGTGTGACGTAGACCCATAAAAAATCTCAGTTTTCAAATGACGCTATTGCCGAGGAACAACAGATTGTAGCACATTTTTGTATATATAGTTGTTTTTTATTTACTTGCATTTTTCTGCTATTTATTCCATGATAATTATTTGATTGTTCTATCCATTTTTCTTGTTAATATTTCTTGTGACGGACCGCTTAACGAGGGTTATCTCTTAGGAGGTGGGTGCACTCGAGGCGAGCGGAGGTCGGCCTTCTCTTTGTAAGCCAAGCAGGAGAGAGCAGGAGAGAAGAATAAGAAAGGAGGAAAGGAGCAAACTTAGTCTAGCATTTTCTATTTTTGTGAGAGAGATTTAATTTTTGCAAAATATTTTGTAATTAACTTCGACACTACTCTCAACACCACACGAGGTCCAGTGCCTGGGTGTATGTTCATCTGGGAGCCTCATACCAATTTTTTTCATGTTTTATCAACCTTGTTTTATTTGTTTCCTATGATTTGAGCTTTTTTGCCTTTGTTTATATTTGTTTTCTATGAGTGAGCCCTTAGATAGCAGGTTGCTTGACTCGGTAGCTAGGTCCAAAGCCCTAATAACATTTCATACACATATAGTGATACGTGCATGGACTTAGTCAAAATTAATTGTCAGTTATTTGATCTTGAGATCGAGCACTGAGAGAAGTGTTATACATCGCTTGTAGGATCCACTATGGTGGACACCGAAGCACTTCAGAGACAGGATTTTTGCATATCATTTTTAAATAATTAGCATTTAGTTCTTCTCTATAATAGCAGCTATTATTTTGGACGCTTTCTCACTTTTACATATAGTCATATAGTGTAATTATTTCAATTCTGCCTTGCATCCCGCATGGAGAGAGATAGGAAGTACTATAAGTAATTCTATCTTTGCATGCATCATTAGTCACTAAGGCAAAATTTCCATCTTAGTGACGACTTGTACGTCTTTTTCCATCCTCTCTCCCTTATGTTTATATCGTTTAGGATATAAATAAAATATAAAAAATTCGTTAGGCAGCTTGCTCTGAAAAATACTCAAAAAATTGAAAACCTAAAAATTAAAAAAGGATTGTTAAATAATTTTGACCTTAATTAAAATTCGTAACAAACCATTCATTGTTTGGGGTTCATAAAGCCCACATTATTTTCAGGTTCACTCAAGACTGACTGAGGTGCGACCCGCTAAGGATAAGAGCCCAAATCCCGATCTGTGGTGCCTTGATTATCACCTAGGGCGGCGAAGTATTGGCGATTCTATCGTACGTGGCCGAGAAGGGTTGTGTTGAACACGGTGTTCCCGCCTTGTGTGGAGCATCTGACTTGGTCTGAAGTACTGAGTTTAGAACATGCCTTCACGGGTGTGTCTATCTCATCGGTTTGCATCTGAGTAGGTCCTTGCATGCTCACAGGTGATTTCATTGCGAGAGAGGTTTGAAGTATTGGTTTCGCCTATTGGCTTCCTTTCTCTAATTCTTTGGCTAAGTAGTTGCCTGGGCACGAGATCAAGGACCTTTCAGTGCACAAATCACATGTTATAAAGGGGGTGGAAGAAGTACAGGGCACTTGCCTGGCAGTACAAACGCTTCTATAGGGTTAGCATACTCAGGTACTTGTTACAAGATTGCTTGAAAATAACAATAAAATTGAAAAGATAAAAATAGCTGAACTTCTACGGCTTCACATATGTTGAGTGAGTGAAGCCATCCTTGTTTTGTGGTTGTTTGAATTAGATTAAGGTTCAAATATTAGTCCTGCACATTGTATGCCTTTTTTGTACTTTATTTTGACTCCTTACTTGACCCCCTGATCATTTGGAGTATTCTACTATTTTACACTCCCTTTATTTCTTGTTTGACCTTTGTATCGCGAAGCAAGAAAATGCATGAAGATTGGAGGAGGAGTATCGTGGTGCCTCTTTATAAGAATAAAGGAGACATTCAAAATTTTTCAAATTACAGAGGTATCAAGTCGATGAGTCACACTATGAAAATTTGGGAATGTGTGATCGAAAGAAGGCTGAGGCATGTTTTCAACGTAAAAGAAAATCAATTCGTATTCATGCCAGGTCGCTCAACTATTGAAGCCATCCATTTGCTAAGGAGAACAAAGGAGATTTATAGATCTAAAAGGAAGAACCTCCATATGATCTTTATTGATTTGGAGAAGGCTTACGATTCTGTCCCATGAGAGATATTGTGGAGAGTTTTGGAGAAGAGACAAGTACATGTCTTATACATTAACCTCATAAACTTGTGATAGGATCCCATCTGGGAAGACTGACTATTTTGACATCAACATCGGTTTACATCAAGGTTCAGCTTTGAGTCCATATCTTTTTACTTTGGTTATGAACAAGTTAGACACGTCACATTCAGGACGAGTTACCTTAGTGAATGTTATTTGATGATGATATTGTATTGATTGATAATACTAGAGATGTAGTAAATGAGAAGCTTGAGGCATGGAGACATGCATTGGAGACTAAAAGATTTCGTATAAGTAGGGCTAAGATGAAATATATGGAGTGTGCCTTTGATGGAAGCAATAGTGAAGGAATTGAGGTGAAGATTGGTGACAATAACATTCAGAAGATATATTCATTTAGATATCCGGGATCTATTTTGAAACAGGATGGCAAAATTGATGGAGATGTTACTAAAAGAATAAATGCAAGCTGGATAAAGTAGAGAGGAGCCTCTGTTGTTCTCTATGATAAGAAAAACACTTTAAAAATTAAAGGAAAGTTTTACAAACAGCCGTGAGACCTGCTATGCTCTATGGATCTGAATGTTGGCTTGTGAACCATAGACATGTGTAGAGAATGATTGTAGTAGAAGTGAAAATGCAAATGTGGATGTGTGGACACACACGTAAGGATCAGATTCAGAGTGATGCAATCAGAAAGAAAGTTGGTGTAGCTCTAATCGAGGATAACATGCAAGAAAACCGCTTAGGATGGTTTGGTCATTTGCAAAGAAGATCAGCGGATGCACTAGTTAGGAGATGCGAGTGTTGGGATGTGAGCCGGCTAAGAGAGGGTGAGGATGAAGTGTTGGAAAGAGACTATACGAAGGGATCCTAGTTTTTTGGATATAAACCCGAAATTTACACAAGATAGATCTGAATAGAGGCGAAGAATCCATGTAGCCGACCCTAATTAATTATGGGAAAAGGCTTTGTTGTCGTTGTAGTTGCATAAGATTGATGATCCAAGATAATTAAATGTGATTTAATTATCAAGGGTATAAATAATGTGGATAGCATTATCCATATTATAGATATTATAAATATGATCTATAATATATTAGAGAGAGCTAATTGTAAATAGTATTTACGAATTAATTGTTGATGTAAATTGGACTCACATTAGATAATTAATTGAAAATACAGTTTACATGTTATTTTAGATATATGAATATGATTCATATGTTTTAAAAGGCATGATTGTAAAATTCACAAATTAAATTGAAATTAATTTCTTGAATATATTTGCAATATAAGTTGTCGCAAATATATAGAGGATTATGTGAGATATAAAATCTCACATAAGTTAAGAGGATGACCCACCTTCCATATATGGAGGGTGGACAGCCACCTTGACTTGATCAAGAGTGGTTGTCCCCCTTATATCAAGAGTAGGTGTCCCCCTTATATATGGAGGGTGGACAGCCACCATGACTTCATCCTCTTATCCAAATTAATTTAATTAAATTAAATTATATTGATGATAATTCAGTTTATGTTTAATTTAATGTAAATTAGTTATTGTTACATTTTTTAGCAACAATGATCATGACCATGTTGGAAATGCGAGCCCACGGCGAGTCATTATGCAATAAATGTTATTGTGAATATCATTCTCTGATCTGAAATGAAGAATGAATAATTTGCATAATAGGTCCCTTAGTACAATTAGGGTTATGTATCATGGCCATCTTAATAATCATACAGCTGTTGATTCAACTATTGAATCATAGAGGCTGGTGCTTGGATGAATATTTAAGGGGTTAGATTGAGGACTCATCAAGCACCGTCAAATGATTATTAAGAGATGATCTCCAGCCTGAGTAGGAGATGGCAATCCTTTCTCAGTTAGGCTGATATCTGACCGACCCCTTGATGCAGGTCCTCTGCATAGGAATAGAGATTTGGAGGTGTCAAATTAGTTAGGTTAAAGAGTTGACTTAACGAGATCGAGATAACCAAAGTCCTATATCGTATGCTGTCATGATATAGGCATGCATCCTCTGACCGGAGACAGATGTGTTACTATATGTCTGAGTAAGTACATTTGGCAGGCCAATAGGTTGATGACCTAACCAAGGTCTATACACTGGCGCGCTGGTGTGCATATAAGGGCTTATGAGTAATACGATCTCTCAAAGGGATTATACAGGTTCAGTTACTGAACCAGAAGACATGAGCTCACTCATGAGATATTGGGAAGAATCAAATTCCATGCGCATGGCCGTCTCGCTTTGGAATCTTGACTAAATTTGTAAGTTTGATATATACTTTTGGAAAGTATGTGATCAAGACGTAGGTATGATATATGCTTTTGGAAAGTCTGTGATCGATACCGACTCCCAATGATCGAATGAGAAACTTACTGATAAAAGCCTGAAGTAGATAGTGTAAAGTTGATCTAATACTTCGGGTTTATAATGAGTCTTCCAGTATGCAGGATGTACAGGTATTGGGAATACCTGAGGGTGATGTGATCATAAATGATTGTATAACCATGATGCTTCCATTCCTAGGGAGTGATGAAACGGGTCTGGATTTTAGTGACTCCTCTCAGTAGAGAAGTAATCTGATCTTAGTCCAAATGTTGGACATTGATCTGAATGTGATTCAGATGCAATGAGAAGATTAGATTTGCGGTTTTGATTTAATCAAGCATCTATGGGAGGCCTGCGATCTGGATTTGGGATATGATCTCAATATCCATGTCACTATATGTGGAACAATACAGTCGCCCTGTCCTTATCTCCAAGTATCTGTGGAGAAAGCGCATTATCCTTGAAGGAGTTCATGGATAATTCTATTGTTGATATATGTATCCAAGCATTGAGAAAATGGATAATTAAATGTGATTTAATTATCATGAGTAATATGAATTTGATTCATATTATAAAGAGAGTTATCTGAGATAATTAAATGTGAATTAATTATCAAAGATGTAAGTAATATGAATGTGATTCATATTATTTGAGAACAAGAGAAATGAGATCCAAGATGATTAAATATGATTTAGTTATCATGGATATGAATAATGTGGATAGAAATATCTATATTAATCATATATATATTATAAATGTGATTTATTATATATAAGAGAGAGATATTTGTAATTTACATTTGCTAATTAAATGTTAATGTGAATTGGATTCACATTGTACATTAAATTGAAAATTTTAATTTACATTTTATTTTGGATTGTGAATTTGATTCACAAATTTCCAATGGCATGATTGCAATGTTCACAAAATAAATTGGATTTATTTTTGTGAAATAATATTCAACAAAAGTTATTGAAGATATTAGTGAGAATTATGAGATAAGTCCACCCTTCTTATGTCCACCCTTCTTATGGAAGGAGGCTTGCCTCCTTTTCTATTTCTCTAATTGAGATTGATTTGATATAAATCAAACTATATTCTACATATATTTGATTTTTATTAAATTAATTGTTGGTTTTTACCAACATAAATCTTAGCCATTGAAAGAAACACAATCAATGAGAACCATTGGATTTGTGTTGTCCCACGGATTGAGATCCATGGATCCCAAAACCCTATAAAAGGAGAGGCACCCCATTGCTCTTCTTGACACACAATGCTTGAGAAGCACATCTCTCTCTCTCTCTTTCTCTCTACACACTATCTCTCTCCCTCTCATGGACGTCCATCATGGATGCCCCTAGAGAGGTTCTCCACCGCCGCAGCGTCGTCGTTATGCTGCCCGATCGTCTGCTCGTGGATCTCCATCACCTTCGGTGGGCCTCGCTCGTGAAGAAGACGTTGGATCTCGTGTGTCAAGATCAGGAGATCCGCCGCTTGGATTATCAACATGGATTGAGAGAAGCACGTGGTTCATCCCCGCGCTCGCAAGCGTCTCCTCCGTCGGATCAGACTTGAGACAGGAGGTCTCTTCGTTTAGATACTCGATTGCAACCACGCTTCAAGAGGTAATCCTATTACTTGTTTGTGGTTTAGATGAAATGATCCGAGAAGTGTTCTTGGATCATGTGTTTTTGTCGCATGAAAATTTTTTTAAATTCCGTTGCATAGAACAACTAGTGCGACTAGTCGTTTCTCGTCGTATTCGATACGACGCTCACGCTTCCGTGATGCGCTTGAGGATTCTAACTATATCCTTCAGACAATTGATTAAGCAAACAAATCAGCCTAACCACTGATTTAGTGTTGCATATGGATTGTAACCCATGGACTCCCAAAATTCTATAAAAGAAGAGGTAACCCTAGCTCTTCTTTTACAACAACACTTTGCAAGTCTCTCTCTCTCTCATTCTCACATCGCAACTCTCTCTCTCTCTCTCTCAAGTGTGGTCATCCACCCTTATGCCAGAGAGAATCATCATCGTTGTTACGCCATCGTGCCACCGCTTTGACTATTCACAGATCTCCATCTTCTTCGGTTCTCTTGCTCATGAAGAAGACTTCCGATTTCATGATCTGAAATCAGGAGATTCAAGGCATGGATATTCATCTTGGATTGCAAGAAGCTCACATCTGATCAATGTGCTCTCAAGCTTCTCCTACATCTGGTCAGACTTGAGAGAGGCGGTCTCTTAGAGACTTCTATCGCAACCATGCTTCAATAGGTATTCCAATATCTACTTTGTGGTTTATATGAAACAGTCCAATAAATGTTCTTGGATCATGTGGTTTCATCATTTTAAAAAATGTTAAATTCCGCTGCCCCGAGCAACTAGTATGACTAGTCACTCACGATCGCATTGGATGCGATCATCATGCTTCCATGGTGCACTTAAGGCTTTTTTCCCCATAGAAATCAAGTAGTGTCAGATCCTTGGTCGAGGCCTCAGATATGATCCAAAATCCTTAGTGAACAAGGTTTGTGTTTCGGATGTGCGTGACTCGTTGTTTTTGCATTGGATATAAGATTCAAATTGATTTCTTTGCTAAAATAAAACCTATATTTTTACATTGTTTAAACAAGTTTTTTGGTTATTAAAATTTATTTATAATGTCTAAATATGTTCCAAAAGCAGTAACCTATTATTGGTATCAATATTGCATAAAAATATGATTTGAAGAGATCCCGTTGCGATATTATTTTAGCATGTATTCACACATCTATAAGAAAATGACATTTTATTACTATTTTCTTGCCATGTAACATGAAATAAACACTTGAATTAAGTATAGAATCAAACCAGTAAATTGCTTGAATTTATTTCGCATGATTCTGAATCTGGTTGACCTAGATATTCTATATTTAGTGGAGATGGGTCGGATGATGATCGGATCATCAAATCTCTTTACTTAGTGTGTTTGTCATTCAATGGAAATCATCAAAATTAGGAATTTACTTTAATTAATTCGATGCTTAATAATTATGAAAATAATTTATTAATCAGCCTTGACCATTGAATGTATGTTTCATGAAAATTCTAATTTATCCTACAATAGTTGTAGGACAATCTTTACATGCCAAACTATTATTACCTGAATAGGATTGGGGGTTTGTTTTGCAAAAATCCTTATAATATTAATCAAAATGGTTTTATAATTATTATATGATATAAATTCATTTGTAAGGTTGAATATCATCTCAAATGCAAAATGATCAAATCATATTGTCTTAACCTGAGTCGGATATGGTGTCTAGTCGGGGATCGTTGGGATAATAGGTTGCTTCGTAAGCGGTCTGTCCCACATCCTGTGTATACTCACCATGACAACGGGTAAGGAAAGGATAATGTTTGAAATGGTCATGATTTATTTTTAAAATTATTCAATAATAATACGTATTTTGAGATTATACCATCCTTCAAGTAAAAATCAAGATTGTTTGTTGGCCAATTGATTGGATTATAGTTGATTTAATATGATTAAATTAATTAGCTAAAATTAAAATAAACACTCTATTATGAATAAACTTGTAATCCCCTTTTAGAATTAATTATATGAATATGATCCGTAACAATTATCTAAAATTTGAACATGATATGGATGATCACAAATGGGACATCCATGGTCCCCCATCAAGGTGAATGTTTATGTCATCATGGATTGTTGTATGGGACGCATATCCGAAGTGACAACTCATGCATACAAGCACACATGGATCGGGCTTTTTGTTTCTCGAAAGAATAAGGTCGTATGCATAGTGACCCCAATATTGGTTCCTCATATTATTGGAGTGATATTGGATTGTGCATAACGAGTTCTAATCATGTTCGTGGTTGGTTCAATTAACAACGAGTCAGCATTTCCTTAGGGGTGGTGGGCTCGGGTGTTAAAGATCGAATTAGGAAATGCAAGTTGGACTTGCAAGGAAGAATGAGTTCCCGCTTCTTTTTACCCAAATTGCAGTTTCTCATATTATTGGGATGCAACAATGGTAAGCAAGGAGATCCCAAATCTTGCTTGAGATATAATGGTAAGTATGTATCTTACTTTGAAAGTGAATAAGGGAATGAACTTTTATAGTTGGCAAGTAAAGACAATTTGGAAATAAAAATCTTTAATCAAAGTAAAATATGCATTTATACAATATATTTATTATTTCATATAACCTACATTAAACCCACTCAAAACTATACTCAATAATATCCAGTAAATTATCATTAATTGGATTCATGATCAAGATATTGTGCTTGTAGTTGAATACATAATGTATGTGGTTGTAATGTGCAACTTTCCTCATAATAATGAGGATCGATAATTAAATAGACAATAGTACAACAACCTTAGGTTTGTATGTCTCTATAGTCTTGATCTCTCATCAAAAGTTCTTTGGAAGTATCATGTCGATGATGATCGTAATTATCAAAAATCATTATAAAACCTAAGAAGACGTTTTGGCAGACATATGTGCTCTCAACATTTAATCATGAATGACATGGTTCACTATATTTTACAGAATGGTGACTCGATAAGGAAAGTTGTACTCAAACTATTTGAGTACCTTCCTGAACCAGAGACTTTAAGAGTTAAGATGGATAGAGATATAATGATTATCATCATTCTACTATCTATACTTTAGTCTTTCATGAAGCTTCATAATATTCATATTGTATAAATTGAATGAAGCATATATAAATGTTGAAATACTCTTATATTAGAATCTTTTGAGTTCGACATAAGAGATCCTTTGTTTTAATAAATGGTTATAGGTGAAGGGAGCTTAGTGGAAGTATCGATCTGACCCAAGTTAGAAGGAAAGTCAAAGAGTTGATTGTATTACTATGTTTTCCACACATATGACATCCAAAGAGTTGGATGAATGCCAATACTACAACAATATGATGTATTGATAGTATGACTATCTAGAATATCTAACATCCTTAGAGAAGGACTCGGATATTGCATTGAAATATTATATATCTACACATTATCATTGTAATCGACTTACTTATTAGAAAAGATCAAAGTTTAATAAGTGTGTCTCATTCTTCTAATAACACTTGTAATTGGTTGCATATATTTTAGAGGACTAGAAAATTTGATCTTAAGGTTTAATAGTCATTTATATGGATATTGATGCAATTATTGCAACAATCTCCATTGGGTAGATAGACTTCATAATTTCAGTGGAAGAGACCTTAGTCTTTGGGAATGTCTCTATGACCTAGATATTAGAATACATTCATTTTTTATTTCTAAATGTTGGAAATGAACATGCATTATGGAATAGACCTATCATAAAAGGTTACGATGGATATATTTCAGATAGTAATATAACATCTAAGAAGACTCTACCAAATTAAAAAATTTAATGAATGGTTTATTAAAATTTCTAAATACGGAAAATTAAACCTTAAAAGATCAATAGGAGGATGAAGATCATTTGTCAATGATATGACATCAAGCCTTGGACATATGTCTATTGATGAGATCAATAGACTGGTAAGAGATGAAACTCTAGACTGTTTGAATATTCAAATACTACATACTTATGAATATTGTATTCAAAGTAAAAATATCCAATACACCCTTCTCTGGAAATGGTGGAATATGCCAAGGTATTTAAGATCTCAAACATATTGATGTATGTGGATCATCTATATTATAATAAACATTGATGATATGTTATATATCATTCTATGATTATTTGTGATATGAGATTTATTTCCTTCACCTTACAATCCTTTGAAATGTTCAAAGATTTCCCAATTTTGGTTTAGAATCAAAGTTTGAAAGAAGATAAAATGAATTTGATCTAACCAAGGTAGAAAGTACCTATGAGATGAGTTCAAGGAATACCTTATGGAGAAAGGAACATCATTCCTATCCCACTCCTACTAATACACCTAAACTCAATAGAGTTGTAGGGAGATATAATTAGATTATGTATGACATGATTTAATCAATGATGACTCTTAGCGTAATTACCTCTTAGTTTCTAGGTATATATGAAGTAGAGACTACATATATATCCTTAATAAGATTCTATGCAAATCTAAACCCAAAAACCATTATGAGCTATGGTTTGGAACCTATCCTTCTATTGGACATTTGAGGATTTAGGGTTGCTTAGTCCATAATCATGTCATGGATGCAGGTAAGCTGGAATCTAGCACCAGAAAGTGTTACATCATTAGGAATATAAAGGATGGTATTGGATACCTACTTTATAACATTGATATTCTTAAAGGATTTCATCTCTTACGATATGATTCTTAGGTGATGACTTTATTGAGAACCAAGATGAAAATGAAGTAAAGGAACTCATTGAATATTGAGAATATAATGAGGCTCCTGAAATCAGAAACTAAAAGGACATTTAAAGATGAAACACTCATATCTCTTCAAATTAGATTGAGGGTAGTAAGACCACCTAAAGGGTATGGATTCCATGTGTCAGATATGTATGATAATGATCTGACTGTATATGGTGAAGTTTCTAAGGATCATGACATGGAGAAATGGATGTTAGCAATAAAGTCTAAAGTAGACTTCCTATACAAGTGTTATATATGGATCCTCAAGGATCCACCTATAAGGGTAAAACCTATTAGGTGTAAATGGATATTCAAAAGAAAAAAAGGAAACTGATGAGAAGGTAGAGACCTTCAAAGCACAACTTGGGGCCAAGAGCTACACACCGAAGAGAAGAGATTGCTTGCGATAAGACTTGTTCTTCACTGACCATGCTTAAACCCATCAGAATAATGCTAACTATAGCAATACAACTTGACTATGAATATATAAGATGGAAGTCAAGATTGCATATCTCTATGAATACCTCTCCGAGGGCATTCATATGAAGTAAGCCCCGGGGCTTCATAGTTGAGGAAGGCAAGATGTGCAAGCTAAAAGAACTCCATCTATGGACTCAAATAAGCTTCTTATAGTTGGAACACTAGATTTGATGAAAGTATAAATGTTATGATTTCAGATAGAATCTTGATGAACCATGTGAAGCTTAGTGGGAGTGCCATTGTTTCATCATGCTAAATGTAGATAAAATGCTAATCATTCGGAATGATTTAAGATGATAATAAGTGTTATATGATCTGGTTGTTCTATATCTTGAGATGTGATCTCAAGGATACCTCCTATATCTTAGTTTTGAATTTGTTCAGAAACAAAGAGAAAAGGGATAATTGGAATCATCACACTAGTGATACACCTTGGACAAGTTTCATTTTTGGGGAAGAACCCTAAGGAAGGCTTCCTTCCCTTAAGATATGTTACTGACCTATTTGAAGGGATAACACCTCAAAGAATTGAAGAAGTGAATGCTAAAAGCTGCATTCCCTTGTGCATCGGTTACTAGAAGCATGGTGTGTGCTAGATGTGTACAAAAGCCAGATGTTTGTCATTTAGTGGGAGTAGTAAATTGTTACTAATCCTACTATGGAGATAAAGTACTTGATTGCAGAAATAAAAATATCTTCAAAGAGGACAAGACTTTTGAAATAGTGATCTCAAAGTCTTATCTTCAAGAACTAAGGACTTTTATAGATAATGATCTAAAAGGTCTTAACTACAAATGCCTTATAAGACTTAAGGCTAGGTCTTAGTCTTAGGAGATAGAGATCTCCGAGAATTAGTGCATTCTGATAAGAATAATTGAAATTACATACTAGTTATAATGATTATTGAATTGTAGTGTTAAAGACACTATAATTTTGTTAACAAGATTGAGTATTGGTTGCATAAGATGCAACATTCGCATTGGATGCGAGCATTGTTACTAGGAGATTTGCATGTACCGTAAAAGGATTTGGCGTAGTTTCTCGGGGACAGAGTGACTGATAGCTTATGATTAGTACATGAGTGTGGGTTTAAAGATTAGCCCATTGATGGCTCTTTGGGCTAGTGGGAGATTGTTGGACATGCGAGCCCACAACGAGCCATTACGCAATAAATGTTATTACGAATCATTCCTTGATCTGAAATGAAGAATAAATAATTTGTATAATAGGTCCCTTAGTATAATTAAGGTAACGTACCATGACCATCTTAATGATCATACAATATAACTGTTGATTCAAATGTTGAATCATAGGGGCTAGTACTTGGATGATATCTAAAGAGTTAGATTGAGGACTCACCAAGCATCATCAAGTGATTATTAAGAGAGGATCTCCAGCCTAAGAAGAAGATGGCAATTCTTCGCTGAAGGCTAATATTTAACTGACCTCTTGATGTAGGTCCTCTGCATTGGAATAGAAATTCAGAGGTATTAGATAAGTTAGGTCAAAGAGCTAACTTAATCAGATCGAGACAACCAAGACCTATGTAGTATATTGTCATGACATAGGCATGCATCCTATGACCGGAGATAGATGTGTTATTCTATGTCTAAGTATGTACACTTGGCATGTTGGTACGTTGATGATCTAATCAAGGTCTATACACCGGCGAGTTGGCGTGCATACAAGGGCATAAGTGTAATACAATCTCTCAAAGGGATCATACAGGTTCATTACTGAACCGGAAGACATGATCTCACTCAAAAGATATTGGGATCAAATTCCATGCACGGTCATCTCGTTTTAGAATCTTGGCTGATTTTTTAAGTTTGATATAGGCTTTTAGAAAGTATATGATCAATACCTAGGTATGATATATGCTTTTCGAAAGTATATGATCGATACCAACTCCAATGATCGAATGAGAACCTTAATGATAAAACCTTAAAGACGACAATGTAAAATTGATCTATATCTTCGGATTTATTTTAGGTATTCCAATATGCAGGATGCGGGGTGATGTGATTGTAAATGATTGTATATAAATGACTGTATAACCATGATGCTTCTACTTCAAGGGAGTGATGAAACAGGTTTGGATTTTAGTGACTCCTCTCAATAGAGAAGTAATCTAATCTTAGTTCAAATGTTGGACATTGATCTGGATACAATTCAGATGCAATAAGAAGATTATATTTATGATTTTAATTTAATCAAATATATATGAGAAGTACCCAAGATCTGGATTTGAGTTATTATCTCAATATCCAAGTCACTATACGTGAAACGTACAATCGCCATGTCATTATCTCTAAGTATCCGCAGAGAAAGAGCACTACTCTTGAAAGAGTTCAAGAATAATTCCATTGATGAATAGTGTATCTGAGCATTGAGAAATTGATGATTAAATGTGATTTAATTATCATGAATAACGTGAATGTGTTTTTAATAATTTAGTTTCATGAGAATGATGATCCAAGATAATTAAATATGATTTAATTATCAAGGATATAAGTAATGTGGATAGCACTATCCGTATTATATAGATAATTACAAATGTGATTTATAATATATTAGAGAGAGCTTATTATAAATAGTATTTACGAATTAATTGTTGATGCGAATTGGATGCACATTAGATAATTAATTTAAAATATAGTTTTCATGTTATTTTGGATATATGAATATGATTCACATGTTTTCAATGGCATGATGGAAAATTCAAAAATTAATTTGGAATTAATTTTTTGAATATATTTGCAATAAAAGTTGTTGCAGATATATAGAGGATTATGTGAGATATAAAATCTCACATAAATTAAGAGGATGACCCACCTTCCATATATGGAGGGTGGACGGCCACCCTTGACTTGACGAAGTGTGCCCGCCCCCCTATATTTAGAAAGTAAACTCATTCTTCATCCTTTTGAAATTGATTTGATTAAATGAAATTATGTTTATGATAATTACATATATATTTAATTTAATGTAAATAAATTATTGCTCATTTGTTAAGCAACAGTGATCATGGCCTCTAATTAAAAACACAAATCAATCTAACCATTGACTTAATGTTGCACATGGATTGTGATCTATGGGCTCCCAAAATACTATAAAAGAAGAGGTAACCCTAGCTCTTCTTTTAACAATACTTTACAAGTCTCTCTCTCTCTCTCTTATCCTCACACCCCAACTCTGCCTCTCTCAATTGTGGTCATCCACCCCTTGTAGTAGAGAGAATCTCCATCGTCACTACTCCTTCGTGTCTCTGCTTCGACTATTCGCGGATCTCCATCTTCTTAGATGCTCCTTGCTCGTGAAGAAGACGTTCGATTTAGTGAGATAAAATCAAGAGATTCGAGGCTTGGATATTCATCTTGGATTGCGAGATGCCCGCATCTCATCAATGCACTCGCACGCATCTCCTCCGTCGGGTTGGACTTGAGACAGACAGCCTCTTTTCTTAGAGACTTCGATCACAACCATGCTTCAAGAAGTATTCTGATATCTACTTTGTGGTTTAGATAAAATGATCTGAGAAATGTTCTTGGATTATGTGGTTTTATCATTTTAAAAAATTTAAAATTATGTGTTCCCCGAGCAATACAACTAGTTACTTTCGATCACATTGGATGTGATCATCACGTTTCTATGGTGCGCTTAAGGTTATCCCCATAACCTTCAACCTCATCTCCCTACTGCATGCCCACTCCATAGGCTTCACCAACCCTCCATATTACTCATGCAAGATCCACCTTTTTGGTTGAACACCATATCTATAAAATCTGACCACCTCCTTCCTTTTTGGTTTGATCCCTCTTCAAAGCTTCTTAGCAGCTCACTTCACTTGTGCAACTAACACATGGTGACAGGAGGTGGTTATGCTGACCAACAGTGAGGAGGAGGTGCAGAGGAGCACAATCTTGCCATCGTCGGAGTACCCATTCGATGGTTCTACCTCTTTGGTCTTCGAATCAAATCGAGGCCTCTTTCCAACATTTTTAGGTTAATATTAGATATAGGTTTCATTTTTGTATTTAATTTTAGTTTCTAGATGTTAAATTAGGGTAGAATCAAAACCCCCCTTTTGACCTGTTGCTCAAGCTCTAGACCAAAATCACCATGTTTCCACCAGTAATACGACTCACCATCACCTCATATCCACCCTCATTATCTTTTTCATATTTTGCCTCACAAATCCAACATAGATCTTGCTCAGATTTGGTGAATCAAAGCTCATTCCTCCAGCATCATCGGAGCTTTGTTGCCCCTCCATTCTGCACATCTAACAACTTCATCAACTGTCCCAAGATCTTTCACTCGAGACGTAGAATATTTTTGTATAGGTCAAGTGCATTGAAAACCTCCTTGAGCTTGGAATCAAAGAGAACATTCGCTCCATGCCGTCCGAACTTGAACACCTTTCAGATCCTCATCGAGGGGACCTGGGGTCCATAGACGACCTTCGGCAGGTGCGATGCTTCCCTAGGGAGTCGTAGCGACATTCGACAAGGAGAAAGGAGGTCAAAGGTGGAAGTTGTTGTCATTCAAAGCTCGCAAGAGGATGTGTTCTTCTGGGTTCATCGACTATCAACCGCCATCATCCAATCGAAGCCACACTCCAGGTCTAATCATGGGCATCTATCCGAGGTGAAATGTTACATGTGCGAAATCGTATGATCATCCACATGGCGCCACAGAAGTGGTACGATCCGAGGACATAAGTGGGGTAAATTGCTTAGGACCCTATCCACATTTTTGTAATTGTTAAATAGCCTTATAAGTATTTAATCATGTTCAAGATTTTGTGGACAAATTACACTTGAGCCCACGCATGTATTGGTAATCACACCTAGGTCCGGTGCTAGGTCAGCTCACATGGTCCCCCACGTGAGTTGGCCAATTTGCAACTGTACCCCTCTAGTTTTCACTATTTTGTTTAGTTTAAAATTTTGTATTTATAGTTCAAAAATTCTGGGTATTTTGTACGGATATCATTGGATTTGATTTATATTATAAAAATACCCTTGTCAGGTCTAGTATTTAATTATTTGCATTGTTGCTTTAAATAGTTCATGTGCTCCAAATATTATGGAGAAATAGTGGAAGGTGCTTGATTTTATGCACATTCATGCAATTCTTTTTTTAGCATATTATTTGTATTTTTCATTTATTAAAAATCAAAAGGAGCCATTTTATTCCTATTTTAGATATAAAATTACAAAAAAATATAAAACCATCTTTAAAAATTTGAAAAAAAATAGGTATTATATATTACTATATTTTATCACTCTAGATCAAATATCACGAAAAATACAAAATAAAAACACTAAAGTGTGGATTGTTGCGAATGATATAGTAACATATATAATATTCATTGCTAATTTCAAGTAATTTCGTAACGAATAATATTGTTATATATATTTAACAATGGTTGTTTTAGTTACATGTTTTGAAAAAAATGTCACTACAGCTCAATTTGTTGTAATTGTAAAATTATTTTTTATATTTGAAATTAGCGACGAATATAAGATCTATCACTAAATCATTAGCGACAATCTATATAACGATGCTTATCCGTTGCTATTTTTCAAAATTTTAACTAATCGTTGTTAAATTTTGAACTAAAAAATCAGCGATGATTAGTTGAAATTTTGAAAAATAGAAGCGGATAAGCACCACTATATGGACCTTCACTAATGATATAGTGACAGATACAATATTCATTGTTAATTTCAATTATAAGAAATTATTTCACAATGAATAATCTCGTCATTATATAATTACTACTTGTTATTTTAGTTACGGATTTTGAAAAAAAAACACCATTATAGCTCAATTTTATTGTAATCCAAACTTTGATTTGTACCTTTGAAGAATTAATATTAAAGAAAAAGAGGATTATTCATGTAAACTAGTCAATTTATAAGGATTTGAGCATAAAATAAAAATAAAAAATACCCAAGATTAAGATTTTTTTAGAAATGAACACAAAGGTCGAGAAATTAGATGAAGGCATGAAACTAAATTATTTTTATTAGCGAAGCCTTTAAAAGATGGCGTTTATCTCTAAAATTGAGAAATTAGATGAAGGCATGAAACTAAATTATTTTTATTAGCGAAGCCTTTAAAAGATGGCGTTTATCTCTAAAATTTAGTATAATTCGACATCGGGTAAATTCACAAGATTTATTAATGAAATTGACAAAAGGTCGAAGTCATCGACACCTGTTCTCCAAACTCTAGTTTTTTGTCCTCATTCTTTGAAGGTGACTTCTACGACCAAATAATAAAAAAATGAGCACGTGTGCAAATATGATATTTTCCTGTTGATCGGAGAGAATTCCATCTCACGTAGATGTTGACTTTAGGCATTAACTTCGTGATCCTTTTTTACGTTTTCGAAAGTAAATTTGAAAGTTTTGGAATCGTCATTAATTTCTTTTAGTTATCTATTTTATTTTATAATTCACAGTCCTTTCGATAAGTTTGGCAGAATACTATCGGATTACGAATAGCAGTTAAATGGTTTGTGAGACTCAAATATACCTTTCCGTATCAAAGTTGGATATTTAGATCCGTTGATGTACGAGTTCGTAGCCCACTTTGTTACTGTTAATTTTCAAACTTAGAAACTAAGAGAAATCGGGGATGAAAACGGATAGGATACAGATCGGATATACCTATTTCCATATCAATATTCTCTTCATCTCCGTCGAATATGAATACGGATATGGATATGACATGGATATGCATTAAGAAAACCATATCCTTAAAAATACGGATACGAATTTGAATCGGATATTTATCGAATCCGAATACGGATCGAATAAAGAGCGAAGCCGAATACATATTGAACAAGGAGCAAATGCAAATACGAATAGGAATAAAGAGTGAATCCAAATATGGATACAATAAAAATAAAACCTGAGTACGGATCGAATAAGACCACATGCGAATACGAATTGAATTTTTTTTATCAAAGTTCATAATGATTTTAGAAAACGGCAATGAAATATAAATAAGTTGCATCATGACTAAAGGGAGCATCTAGGGTGACACACGTTCTTGACCAGAAGGAAAAAGAGGATAGGGTTCGTAATTTTTGTTCGTGCACATCCCCCAAACAAACAGAAGTTTATAAATATCGTTGATACATTGTATTATATAGTATATAATACTAATATAATAACACGGAATTGTAGCTTATATTACATTATATTATATAATATAATATTAAATGTTGTATTCGGATATCCGATCCAGATATTCAAGTCATTACAACATCTGTATCTGTAGACGGACAATTTTTACAACCCATATTCATATTTTATCCGTATTTGATGAAAATTCGGATACGGATATCTGTATATCTCGTAATTTTTCAAATACGATAAGCGGATATTTAGATACATTCGCATCTGTTTTCTTCCCTGATTTGAACTATTATCGAGAAAAATTGATCATGTCTGTTAGGTTCAAGTTAAATGGGAAATGTTAATAACTATTTAAAGTTCTTAAGCTGAACTTACCGAGATGTTGGAGTATAATTTAAGTGTTACAATCTTCCTTCCTTCTGTTTACAATCTTCCTTCCTTCCTTCTAATTAAAGTTCAATGCGATCTAGTCAATCACTTATTCCAAATAGTATTGACGAGTACATGTTGTGGATTGTATTTTTCTCCAATCTCATTGTAATTGTGATTTCACCTCATGGTAAATTCTTTCCGGTATTAGCGAGAACACTTCTGATACAGTTTGAAACTTAATGGCCAAAACCCCATCGAGCTATCATGGAAGGAACTAGGACAATTTATTGGCTACTCATCTGATCATGTTAACCACCATCAAAATCCCTTGTGGCATACTCTCAGTTTGTGAGTATTTTGTGTCTGTGGTGCTTTGTGTAACATCTGGAACGTAGTCTCACATTTAATAAGAAACTGGGAACATAACTCGCGCTTCGCAGCGAATCGAAGGAAATTTTCGTTCCAAAACAATCACTTTATCAACATAATAACCTAATTAACTCTAAAATAACAATTAAAGCGTAAGCAAAGAACAAAATCATGATTACAGCAGGAAAAATATGATATAATAATACATAAAAAAAACTCTTATATATACTTATATTACCAATGATTAATTATTTCCAACTCTAGCACAACATGTTCCAATGTTGTAGTAAAAACTGTTGTCATTTAATATGACAACTTAATATCACACTTTACTTTCCAATAAAAAAACTCTATTAACCCATATATCTCTGCGAAGATTTTATTCTTTCTTATAGTTAGTTGTCCTATGGGAGACTACACCTACATAAATACAACTAAAAATTGCTGGAATCATCTAACCTAGTGCATTATTAGCGAATACAAATGGAACAAACGTGCAATTTGTACTCATCAAAGGAAAAAATGATAAATTGGACACATCCTCACACACAATTAACAAATTACAAATGCAATAATATGTAAATAAGTTAAAAATATAAATTTCTCCATGTTGTGAACATGAAAGCAAATTTAACAAAAAATAATAAAAACAGCTAGGAAAATTCACAATCTTCTGCACAACTTGAAATTTTATAATTTTTGTTTGATAAATAAAATATCAATAAAAAATCAGATATTATTTTAAAATCATCTCAAGTATTATCAATATAATTAAAATACAAATTAATATAATCAAATACAATAATTTATTCCACTGTTTTTTCGGAAGGCCCGGATCAGATCCGCTCCTTGCATCAGGCCATTTGAATGCGACCGCATGTTAGGAGCTGTGCGAATTGGAGCAATTGGGGATCGATGTCGTCATTGACCTTCGTATTCTTCATCCTCATGAGGCGATGAAGGACATGGTGGAGTTGAGATGTGATGGGATGTATTTGAGAGAAGCGGCGGTGTTGAGCAACATACGATGAGGGCTGGAGTTGTGGTGGCGTCGATCGGCATTCGACGTTGAAGGGAGACAGGGGGAGCCGAGGTGTCGATAATCCCCAGCTCACTCGATCAATGGGAGACCTGCAAGTGGAAATCTCTTGCTTGATTCGAGATGAATTGGCATTCAAGACTGTGTATCAGTAAATAAAATATCGAAAGGATGAATTCTTTGGCCCAATCTGGTTCTGCACGCTTGAGACGATAATGGGATCATGTTAACAAATATATCTATGATCTAATGAAGAAGATGTAGGAGAAGTTGTTGATGTTCCTCAGCTCGTGAGAGGAGAAATCACAGCAGAGTCCGAGAGGAGATGAAGCAACACCCGCATAAGAATAACAAGAGGGAGGGGAAATGGACACCCGTCATTTCAAGAGGAGCTAGGAGAATTTAAAGAATCATGGGGAAGAGAAAAGAGCAAAGCGCTGGAAGAACCACATGTCAAGAGCCGGGTGAAAAACCCGGCTTTCACATATGTATAGAGGTGTGTTGCCCTTTTAATAAAAAAATAAGAAATAATCATAAACTAATATATATCCAAAAAGGAGATTGAATTGTAATCATTCTGATTATATATATTCATATTTTTCTCTTGATGTTTTTATTCGGTGTAACATTTATAAGTTGTTATTGGCTTCATTATTATTCAGAATTATCTACTAGTTTCAAAATCTGTAATAGAGATAGATTACAAAATTTATTTGAGAAAGAGAAGGAGAGATGGACTTGAGAATGAAATGCCATGTGTTGATGTTTGGGAAAAGCTTTAAGCCTTGAACTTGTTTACTAAATCAACCCCTATCGACTCATGCTTTTTCGTGGTGAGCCATCATTTCATTTTTTAGGATGTTACTATAATATTCGCATGAATGTATTTGTAAACTTCATTATTTTCTTCATTTTTTTATAATTCTATATTACATCATCTTACATTTAAAATATTAATATTAAAAAGAATAACAGTATAATTAGTATCATTATTTTTAAATGTTTATAGCCCTGTTTTCTTGATTTTGAAACTTAGTTTTTAAAACGAATGGATTTATTTAAAGTAAATGTGTCATACATTTATAGATCATATATTAAGATATATAAATCATATATTAAGCTATAATATATTCATTAATCAACCGAATTTTAATGGCTATAAAGAAAAACGGTAGTAAGAGCTGGTAAACCCAAGGAAAAATGGTTTTTCAAGAGTCTAGTACCAATCGACTAACCATCTGGAAAAATTTCCTTGGAAGATAGAAAGAATATCAATTTCCTAACATGCACACTAATATAGATCATCAATGACAACTACAAAAAAGGTAAAAAGAAATTACAGAAAATATATCATGTTATAACCAATTTCGAAACGAATTTAAAATAGATATGTTATAAATGTTAAAGATAAAACCAAATCAGGCCAATTTACAATTGAAATTATAACAGTAAGGAAATACCTGTTATATCATAACAACTGTCCAATAACATCGACATAAACCCTGTCGTTGTATACAAAGATAGAGCAGTCCTTCACGCCCTTGGATGGGAAGACAGCTTGAGCATTTTGTATCTCGCATTAATTAAGGGCAAGACCCCATCAACCGCTAGATACGAAAACAATGCACCCATTCACGTCGTTGGATGCGAAGACGAATAGGGTGCATCTGTTCACACCGTTGGATGCGAAGACAGCTGGGAGACACCCTCACGTCTTCTTTGAAGTTAAACTAAGGAAGGGCAATAAAAGGAGGAAGCATACTTGAAGCTGGTGATGCCACGTGTCAGCAAGCTAGGAAAAAAACCCAGCTTTAAAGTATTTACTAGGGTGCATGCCCGCACTTCGCTGCGGGTTGTAGGTATCTATCTTAGTTTACATTTTTTTTAAAACATACAAAATAAGAAAGATATCATAGTTTATTTTTTTTAAATAAATATGTGAGATGATCATCTATGTGTGTTAATATTACAAAATAAAAAATTTATTAAATTTAAATTAGAGGTTCAAAGTTTCTTTTTTCCACAATAATTATGATTTTATTTGCTCAAAAGCCCGCTATAATCATCATTGCATAAATAATAATTTAAATAATTTCAGAAGATAAGAACATTATTTGCTATATCTGCAGTTTATAGCTTGTAAAAAAAGGCAATGCTACGAATTCTTGCATCTTTATAAATTATATACAATTGTTTGATAACTGAAAATCTATAAATAATATATTTGATATAATAGTATTTTGTTTACACTTTTCCATTTATGAAGATGTTATTACAACAATAATTTAAAAAAAATCCCCAAGAAAGCCAAACATAAGCGGGAACATGAAAAATAAACACCCAAGTACTCAATCATCATGGAAGTAATGAAAGAATATATTTAAATCTTTTAAATATAATTAGCACATATTGAAAAGAATAGTAATAGTCTCTTCATCATAAAATAAGAAAAAGTTGGTATATAATAACACAACAATATGAGATATGAGTCTAAAATCAGAACAACTTTACAGCAAGAAATAGATTATTGAATTGAATTTCAAAATATATCAAGAAAGAGATCATTGAATTGAATTTCAAAATATATATCATAAACAAAACATAGATTAAGAACCCTTTAATCTTCATAGGATATCATCCAATTTTTTAAAGTCCGTGGTTTGATTCACGGGAATCCGAAATCACCATTACATTTTAAAGTACTCGTCATTGCCTTTGTTAAGCATTAATTGTCTTTCTACTGCAAGATATTCAACCACAACAGATCATTATATATTATTCATGAAATATCTCGAAAAAAATATACTAAGGAAACACATTTAACAATTCTACTATACAACAAGGAAAAAATTATCGAATTGTTCACAACCACTTATTAATTTAATACCACTCGAAAAAATCTCGATTACATATTGAAATGATGGTAAAATTTTAGAAAATATTATGAAAATTGCTCATTTATAATTATTTTTTGGTGGAAGATTTTTTATAAATAAAAAGCAAAAAGTTTATAATTACTTTATCATGAAGTCATAAATTCTACATTAATTAAATATGTTAAGATTGGAAAGCATTCAATCTTTTGTAATATTGATATATCACAATAAATAAATGTGATCTTATAAAATAATAATATGAAATATTCCAAAATAGACTCATCATGTTACAAATAATATATAAATGAAAATAATAGTAACACAATGTAATTTTGTATATGCGATAACAAAATTATGGTCTTAAAAAAATAATATGAAAAATATTTTAAAATAGTACAGGCTTATCATTTATCTCAATGATCAAAACTAAAATATTAAACATACACATATTTCAAGATATATAGATGAAATTAAAGGATATTAAATGTTAAGAACACATATTAAACAAATTAATTTCATGTCATTCATAGATCCAATCTTATTTGATGAATAAATAATGAAACAAAACAATCCAACTTTCATATAAAAAATCGGGTACACCGATGTGATTAATATGTATCAATTAAAGTGTTTCATTTATACAACTACTAAATGAAAACAAATATTCATAATTTTTTTGCAACATAAAATTTATTTTTTTCTTAAATATAAGAATGCTATAATTTTTCCTAATAAGAAATCCAAATTTCCTTTTTTTATAGCAAAACAACAAATAATTGAGTTTTTTACATAGTGCTTTCCTTTTTTCTATAACGGAAGACATAGTTATAAATATAAATATGGAAGCACTCACGAAAAGAATACATTACACTGTTTCATCTGTTCCAATCCGTATCTATACGAATTAATCTTGGATAACGCAAATGCAGCCGGTTCCATTTGTATGCGTCATTTTTTTCAATCTTTTAGTTGTACGTAAATGGATACTCGATCCAGTTGCGACCGTCCATGGACGCAACGACGAACCTTGAATTCATACATACAGAACTCCTCGTAGGAGAAGGTGTTAACTGGCGGTTCGTCTAGGTCGAATGGGGAAGGGAAGAAGCAAAAGAGTGCGGCGAGGGGCGCGTCACCAAGGAGGTCGTACGGGCTGTCAATATCGGAGACCGGAGAGGAAAAAATGGCAAGGTGAGTTCATCTTAAAGAGGCCATGGAAGCATGTCGATCACTGCTATGGGGTGGCTCCGGTGCCGGTCATCGAGCATCATCTTGGATTAGCTGAATCTAACATGTTATTATTTTTGGGATTGAGGGCAAGAGGAGGAGAAGCTTGGACAAATATATAGTTAAGCCGAGAGGTAATGAAGGGTATAGTTGGGTTAATTGTGATTGGGTTTGAGGGCCTATGGAGAGATATCGAGATATTAAGGACGTGTGGGACACATGCATGGAGGACAGAAGGACGAAAGTATGCGGGGTAGTGGAGGTGGTGCGAGAGGAGGCGAGGACATTCTGAAAGGTAGAGAGGGGTAATTTGGGAACTTCGTAAGAACGGTAAAAGGAAAGGGCACGCATCTCCCTCAAGAAGAGCGGTAAAGGATACATGTGCCAAAAAATGAGAATGCTTGAACTTATACGATGAAGGAAGGACATCATACACACGTGTCACAAGTTGCTGAGAGAACTCAGCTTTAGTAGTATTAAGAGATGTAGATATAGATTGTAGAAGTTGTTACAAGCTGTGGAAGGACCACTTGGCACCACGAGATTAAGTATTTTGAGTGGTAATCAATAGATACAATTGAGCACAATTGATTTTTTTTCGGATAATACTTTATGTATAAATCCAAAACATTACAAATGATATCATAATGAGTTTACAATAGTTGAAAGGCTTCATGTGAGATAGAACTATCCCTACATAGAAATAGGAGGATAAAGCAAATTGAGGTGTACAATTACTGCTAATATAGGGAAGAAGCGACAAGTCATATCACAATGAGGACATTGTGGAAATAAGTGAGGGTGTTATATCAATCCAAATATAATCTCATAAATAACACTTACTTAGTCCAAAAGTAAGTTATAAACCGTGCGGATTACACTTGAAATTTTGGTTTTAAGAATTGTGAGTGGTATCGTTTGTCCCGAGGTGAATTGTCTTTGCCGACCAACTTTAATGTTTCTTCGTTTGTTCAGCCATCGTTTATATTGCCATTTTCAAATGTTCACATTTATGTCGATTGTGCATTATTCTTCTCTACTTACTTTACACTTATTGAAAACATAATTAGAATAAAATGTGTGTATTCTCCCTTTCGATATTAGTATATGATTTGATAGAATGGTATGTTTGCATTCGCGTATAAGGAAAAACGCTGAAGATCAGCATATGGAGTATGCATTAGATTCTCAACGTGAAGAGCTGAGTTTTACGATAAAATTTATCGATAGATTTTTTTTTGGCATAGCATACATGGCGTCATTTTTAAATATCTCGATAAAGAATGAAGCTGATTTTTTTTTATATTTTTTTGTTTTAGAAAAAAATGCTTGTTAAAAAAAAGACAAGTTAGGTGAGTACATAGCAGTAGATCTCATCTTTGCATTATGTAATCCGCTTGCTTGAAGATATTTATAGAAGTTTGTTTTTAAAAGTATCAACATAGGTTTGTTTGTTTTTATGATATCTTTATCTTATACTCTTCTGATATGCAACATAGGCAATTATTTTAATTTTTCCTACATTAATAATCAACCAGATGCATCAGTCATGGTTGGTAGCTATAAAAAAATCAAAAAAAAAGTTGAATACATGATGAGTTACATTAATATACATGGTATCACTATTCATTCAGGATGATATCAATGAAGAAAACTATTGAAAAATCAAATTTAATTTTAAATGTAGGATAGCTAAATAATTGTGACAGCCTAGTATTCATTGCTACTACTTTAATTATGTAAAATTTGTTTAGGCCATGTTCGTTTGGAGAATAAGTATTGGAATAAGAGGTTAATTCTCAACTTGATACGGTATCCAAGAGTATGGCTATGTCCATAGATAACTCATTATTTCACCTTATTACACCCTTATTCATATCTTTATTCCACCTTACCCATCTTTATCCCACATTATTCTTATCTTTTCAACCGAACAAAGAATCCTTATTTTCCTTATTCCTCATCATTATTCCTTCTTATTTCTTAACCGAACGCCTGCTTAATGTTCCAATAGAAACTTTCCATGTTATAATATACATGACAGCTCGGTTAGTTGGCCTTTCATATCACAGAATGCGATTCTAATGCTACCGCAGTCTTCCATTCTCTTAGAAAATAAAGAAAAAATAAGTGCAAGTAAGAAGCTTTTTTTGAAAACAAAATGGTAAAGAAGGCACAACTAAAGCTATGTCACCTCATATCATCGAAGTTGCGGCTGAGGAAGGGAAGACTTATTGGCATGCATCTCGTGGGGGAGGTCAAGACATCCCCGCAGCATAACTTCCACATCTTATCATTAAAGACACTGTTTCATACCGCATGTTGTTGCTAGTTGTTGGCCTTTGGACTTTGTCCATAGCTACTCATTTTCACTCGTTTTATACCCTATAAAATTCTCTACTTTATAATAGATGTCCTAGTCATAGAAACTCCTACTCGTTTTTGTGGTCCAAGAAATTCTGTACAATTTATCTACTCATAATCTAATTTAAACTTAATGCGCCATTTTGTTGACATTGTCGTTTTTGCAATAGATATGATGTTCTAGATATCATATCTGTATACAGACTAAATTTATCTTTTTTCCTAAGGTGAGATTTTTCAGTCTAATCTATATGCCATGAATCCTAACCATCTATTTGATGAACCTAATTACAGAACTGTCTGATGTCTCTCTCTTGCCACCAAATCCTACCAGCATGAGACTCTTACTAGGGGTTTGGATCTGTTTGTACACGAGTAATATATCAACTCCCTAAGATTATAATTCTTTATATTCTTTGTATTTCCTTTTTTACAAATAGTGGAAACTAATCGGCTCCTCCTAAGGATGTAGCCTAGTTAAAAGTGAACATTTGCAAATCCACGTGTTAGCTTGTTTGCTTCCGCTACTTGCAACACAGTCGTAGTTATGCAATATTTGGACTTTTCGTATTTTTCCTTTAGTGAGTAAGAATTACCTTTACTGACAAAGTAAATTTGGAATAAGTCAAGAGATCCTCTTCTCCTTCATCGTAAATTAAATGAGAAAAAAAAGATAGCCATAGATTTCTTCCATATATAAAATATAAGGTTTTTATCAGTTGTGCCCATGTAAGATATTGCAATATCAGTTATGCCTCTTCCTTTTTTTTTGAAATATTAATTGTACCCCAACTTCTTTCTATTTTATCAACTTGTGCCCCTCATGTTAGTTGTCACCCATCCCCAATGCAAATAGACATCAACATTGGGGAGATAAGAAGAATGAAATAAATAAGGTTCAAATGAAGCCCTCCCTCACTCCTCCCCTCCCCACTACTCCTCTTCCCCCCTCCCTCAACACCCCCTTCCCATCCCCTACTGCTCCTCCTTCGTGCCTCCTCCTCCTCTTCCTCTGTGCGTCGCTCCTCCCCAGCCTCCTTCGCCAAATGCTCCTCCCATGCACCTGCTTTTCCTCCTCCCTTGCGTCCCCTCCTCCTTTTCCGCTTGCTTCTCCTGTCCAACCTCCTGCGCTCGTTGCTCCTCCACAGTCTCCTCATGTTGCTCCTCCTCCGCGCCCCTCTTCCTCCACCCCCCCCCTTGTTCCTCCCATGCGCCCCCTACTCCTCCTTTGCCCCATGCTTCTCCCCCACACTTGCTCCTCCTCCTCAGCCTGCTACTCCTCCCCAACCTCCTCTGCCCGCTGCTCCTCCCTAGCCTCCTCCACTCATTACTCCACCCTCGTTCCCCCCTCCTCCTCTACCCGATGCTCCTCCCCCATGCCCTCCTCCTCTGCCCCTTACTCCTCCACCATGCCCATGTCATCCTCCTCCGCTTGTTGCTCCTCCCCACCTCCTCCACCTGTCCTCTATGGGTGTTGGAGGATAGAGCTCCCACCCAACACCTTGAGAAGTTGTTATGGCTGTCCTCTTGTTCGATCCAATGTCTAACAAGAGAGCGGAATTTTGTAAGGATATGACGCTTCATCTTATCGAGAGGAGAAAGTGCATGATGAATCCTTGGTCATCACTCTTTATTCTTTTATTTTAGTAATTTATCTTGGCAAAGCATCCTGTAAATAGATGTAAATACAATAAGTTAGCATTTTACATGTATTTGTTAATATTGCATAATTAGCATGTATTTGTGCAAAAATAAAAAAAATAAAGAAAAATAAAAAGGAATGAGGTATTTAGAATAAATACAGAGTGACCCGAACCCAAGAGAAGGTCAAGCATTGGACTGATCGTCAAATAAAACAAGTAGAGAGAGATCGGTCCTATTCTATATTATACATATTATTTATGTAATTAAATAATTATTTTTAACAAAATAAAACTAAAATATTCTTTTTACCTCCTTGTATATAGTCCTAAAAATAAAACCAAAATTGGGAAAATAAAATAAAATTAAAATTTAAATCCTCTTTCCCTTGTACAAAATACCTATATATATGTCTTACTCTCTTTTTATTAAACACCTGTAAATAAATAATAAAAATAAAATAAAAATTATTTTATACTCTAAAATTCATGTTATAAATAAATATAATATAAAAGTGGGGATTTGTTTTGTAAAAATAAAAAATAAAAATAATTGTACAAAATACATAGGTATATTATACTTGTAAATAATATAGTATACTATATAAAGATTAATTTATTTTTCATAAAAATAAATAAAAATCATAGAAAAATAGCTTGAAAAATAACAAATATTTTTCATTTTATACAATTTTTGATTTAAAATTGTTTATTATTTTTTATTGAATTTGTAAGTATTTTGTATATTCGAATTATCTTATTAGTCCACATCATTTTATTGACCCGGGTCAACGCCCTCTTCCAGGCTTGACCTGACCCGATCATCGTCGCCGGACCGATTTCTTCCTGTTTTCCTAATCGGATCACGCATCCCCTCATCTCGATTCTTCGCCTGTGGCCTCTCCTTGGATACAAGACCCTCGCAAGGAAGGCACAGATCTTCCTAGGATTGCGTCCCCTTGCCCGAATCCTTCAGCCTCCTGGGAACCCTTTAAATCCTCTTCTCCGCCTCCCAGGAGCAGTAGCTCGTGCCTCGTGCCTCCCTTCATCCCTAGCCACCTCTGGTTGAGTAACAGCTTCCTGAGGGTCCCTTCGGATAGAAGCTTGGAGGAGCAGCCACGCTGCTCAGCTACGTGGCCGGCGACCGTCACCGCGTTCAGCATACCGGCCTTCCATAGCTTCGTTGAAGCCATTACCTCGCTGACCACCTCCGCCTGGAGCTCAGGATCGCATTCCCTCCTCCAGGTTCCCTTTATTCCCCGTCCATTCCCCTACTCGATTCTGTCATTTCATTCACCACTGCCGCACGTTTATCTGCTATGGCCAGCTGGTCAAAGCCTCGATAACCACATCCATCTGCTCCGATCGAACCCCTAACGCACGCTCCATGACGAATCCGTAAATGCTGCTTTTAATAATGTGTTTTTATCGTATTGTTCGTTGTAGGCGGCAATCGGAAACGGTCAAGAAATACCACAAATAAGTTATTCAATTTTTCGTCTCGTGGTTTTATGTTTATTTTACTTGGGCAAGTCCCAAGGTCGATCACAAGGAGGCAAAGGAACAACCTAGAATTAAGTCTATCAAAGTTCGTGTTCGGTTTTCGAAGCGGTCTTTTTTTGGAATTTTTTTTTTCAATGAATTAGGAGGTGCACATGCAAATTCGGCCTATTCTAGGGACAAAAATGTGAATTAAGTTCAAATGATGTCCGAAAAATACAAAACTTGGCCGAGATGTCAACTATAATGAAATGGATGCACTGCAATTTTTTTGGACTTTTTGGATGCAATATGAATTTTTTATGGATTTTTAAATGCAAACAAATTAATTTTTAATATTTAATTTTAATAAATATTAAACCTACTTATTTTCGAGAACTAAAATTATCTAAGATCTATCACTAGGTAATAGATCTTAGAAAAATCCTAGACCTCAAAAATGTGGGGTTCAATACCTATTAAAAATCAAACATTGAAATGCACAAAATAATTTTTACAGGGCAAATGATGTATGCAAATGCAATGATTTTTGGGCACAATGTTAATCAAATTAATCTCTACGATATGTGATTTTTGGGGAATTTTTAAATCAACGGTTAATCAATTATGAATTTTAGAGCAAGAAATGGGTAAAATATGCCAATTTTCACAAAGCAAATATTTATTAATTAACCGTCAATCAGAAAAATACCCACAAGATGTCAAACAATAGAGAATTGATTAACGAACATCATGCTATTTTTAGATTAATTAAATAATGTATAGAAAAGGTCTAGAATCACAGGGGAACACAGGGGTACAGACGCAATATAAATAAATAAATAAAACTGCAGTGGGGGGGCTTATGTGTAATTACCAATAATCAGAGGGGGTTTCTGCAAATTTCCCCGAGGGGCACGTACGTGGCACGTGCCCTCTGGGGGCGGGGGCTGGAGCGCGAATAGGGCAACGTTCGGGGGCGTCTCTGCAAATAACCCCGCGGTCACGTGCGGGACACGTGACCCGGGGGATGACGTGTAGCTGACGTCGACCCCCACGCACGTGCGCTTCACGTGTGGGGGTCTCGGGCGACGTGCCCGGCCGCTGGCGGTTTGGCGAGGCGGAGTATGGCGTCAGGCGGTGAGGGGCTCCGGTCCAGCTCGCCGCTGGTGGCGGAGGTGGAAGACGGCGACCGGCGAGGGGCGGTTAATCGGCCGCCACACGGCCGAGGCGGAGGAGCGGCGTAGCGTCGGTTGTCGGTGGCCGCGGCGGAGCAACGTCGGCCTCCCTCTTGCCGACACACGACCAAGAGGGTGGCGAAGTGGAGGAGTCCGCGGTGAAGGGGCGTGAGCGGTGAAGGTGGCTCAACGAGTCGGCGGAGCAGCCCAGGTGCACGGAGGAGACGACGTTGCTGAAGATGGAGTTGGTGGAGCTTCAGGCGGAAGCGAAGGCGATGATGGTGTGTCGTCGGTCGTGGAAGAGCGCTGGCTGCGATCGAAGCGGAGGGACGGAGCGAAGCTTGATGAAGTGGCTTTGGGTTGGAGCCGATGACGAAGGCGGCGGCGGTGGAATTGCTCGAAGTTGTGGATGAAGGAAGTCGGAGACGAAGGCGTTGATGACGATGGCGGAGTTGGCGTCAGGCGGTGGAGTTGTTGGCGTAGGCTCGACGGCGTGAAGCCGGAGCTGGAGCAGTAGTAGCGGAGGGAGACCGCGTTGCAACGAGGGTGGGTAGACCTCGGACCTCGCCGGATTTGAAGGAGGAGGAGGGGTGCTGTCACCACCGGCTCCTCCTCGACGATTGAGCTATCGGCGGATGGGTTGTCCTTTGGGAGCGGCGGAGTTTTTATAGGAGGAGAGGATCGTCGTCTATGGAAGGAGGGAACTGGGAAGGCGGCGCGAGATCGCAGGGGGCGAAGGGGGATTAGATCGGTGATGGGATGCGACGAAGATCGGCAGCGAGATACGCGGGGGAGGGAGTTGGCGAGATTCGCGGGCGGCACGGCGGTCGCGTGATACTCGGAGATGGCGGAGATATCGGGGGCGGCGGAGCTGATTAGGAAGGGAGGGGTGGAGGAAGACGACGCGCAGCGGCCGTCCGATCGGCCGAGATCGGACGGCTGCCATCACGCCACGTGGAGTAGAGAGGGGGCCCCGGTGGGGGCACGTGCGGAGCATGTGCCTGGGGAGGCACGTGCGACGCACGTGCGTCCCTTTTTTTATTTTTTTTATTTTTTTATTTTTTATTTTTTAAAAAAAATTAATTAATTTTTAATTTTTTTTTAAAAAAACGATATAATAATGCCAAAAATGGCTGACACGTGGCGGCACCAGGTGCTGCCACGTGTCAGCACCACAAAATTCGAGAATAAATCCTATTGTAAAATCGATAAAAAATAATAAACGACCTCGGATCGAAAAAGTTTCTTCACAAAAGTTGCTCGTCTCGATGAGATCTACAACTTTCATGAAGACATCAAAACCAAAATCGGTCAAATGTAAAAAGTGAATTTTTGGGGTATCCTATGTACATAGAATACCTTGATTTTTTTGGGTTTTATAATTTTTATGTCAATTTTTAAAAAGATAAAAATACGGAAAAAATATGGAAAAATAAAAGATAAATAAAAGACACTTAATTCTAATTTTTTTTTTTGGATTTTTTATTGATTAAGAAAATATATACGTAAAATACAAGGTAAAAACCGCGAAAATATACAATGTACAAAAGAGGCCCAAAACCCAACTTTCACATATGAGCTCCGATTCACTTGAACTTGGTCTTGTTTTGAAGGTAATTGAATGCACATTAGTTCAAAAGTGAGTAGGATTAAATCAAACACTGGATGTGGGAGATATGTGGCTTTTAGTCCGAAAATCCTGAAATTAGGGTTTGGGTTTTTGGTCCACTTGTTTGGGTTAGTTATTTTTTTGTATTTTTCTTTTATTCTTGTTAATGATATGTACACAGTGGAAGTGGTTTTGAGTCATTCGGAGTTAGCATGAATGTGTTAAAAATCCGGGAAGTTAGGCTTATTTACAGGTCATTTTGGCTTGGATTTTTGTCTTCTTATTTTGTGCAGATTTTTGTGCTAAAATGCAATTCTTATGAAAACATGCATGAATGCTAATTATGCAAAATAGATGCCAGAATGCTGTTGATTTTTAGGGATTTGAGCTTAATAAATGAGATTTAGAGTGATGAATACGAGATTCATCATCCCCCTATACTTAAACCATGCTCGTCCCTGAGCATCAAAAAGAAATGCCATGAGGTGAAATGAGATTGGGTTCCAAACCAAGACCATGAGCTGAAGGTGAAAGTAAGCCTAAACTCAACCTTTGGATTATTTGTGTGTCGGAACTTCTGTGAGACTTAGAATTTTAAAATCAACAGCCCTCAAGTTCTACACATCATTGCTACAGTTTCGGCTCAGAAGTCATCTTAGATCAATCATCTTCCCAAAGTATACTCTTTGAACATTGAATAACCGACTCTTGTGTGTGAAAAATTTTAGCTCTTCCCACCCAGAATGCCGGACTACCGCGCAAGCCTCCTCTCCAATAACTCGTCCTCGGGGAGTCAGGTATTTCCTTCTAAGGTCTGTCGCGCTGTGTTCACAATCGAATTGGGGGGAGAAGATAGAAGAATGAGAAAAGAACTGGAGGGTGGCCAGTGTAGTCACCTCTCCTTGTGAAGATGGCCAGTGTAGCCGAGTCTCCACCAAGATCTGCAGGTTTCTGGAAGCTTGGACCTTTTTGGTCAGATTTTATTTGGTAGTTGCTTCTTTGTATTTGGAATTTTTGGTGGTTCTGCTTGGATCTTGTTGTGCCCCTACGGATATAGAATCTTTTGTTTCCGTACATTTTTTGGGGTCTTAGAAAAAATTGTGCCCAGCCGTCCATCCCTTTTCCGAATCTTTATTTCAACCCGTACTCCGGTCTTTAGATTTCCACGCTACCAGAAAAGAAACTCACACAGTCTTCCAACATATGTTTGAGTTGAGCTAAGTGCATAGTGCGAGAGTACAAATTAATTCCTTATTCCAGAGTTGTACCCAGAATGAAGAGACCAGGTTAGACACTAAGAGTCAAACGTTGTACATTGTCATGTGGAACTCAAAGAATTAAGTCAAAGACCTGAAGACTCTAAAATCCTATTTCTCGGTGAAGTTCCTCTGAAAATTAGGTGGATTAAGGTTAAGTCCAGACCACTCTCGGTTTCGGCTCATAACTCGGTGTAGAACCCAAAGACTTTTCACATATGCAAATGCGATGCTTGATGAAATGCGAGTGTGTGAAATGCAGGCACATATTTTTTTTTTATTTGTGATTTGATTTTTTTTTAATGCAAAAATGAATAAGAAGCCATTTTTCAAAATTTTTGGGCAAGGTCAGTGTTGGTGGAAAAGAAAACATTTTTTTTTGTTTTTTAAGAAAAACCCACCCCGTAAATACATATAGACTTACGCGAAAGTACGAGGTATGGCTAAAATATATACATAGTATATACAGACCCCCCTATACTTAGCGAGTGCTGTGTCCTCAGAGCACAAGAAGCGTAAAGAAGACATAGCTCGGGCTAAGCGTAAGAGAGTGAAAAAGAAAAAGATTTACAAGATCGCCCCCCTATACTTTAGACTGTGAATAGTCTAAGTATAGAAGAAGAGCGGAAAAGAAAAGAAAAAGAAGTGGCCAGGGTATGTGAATGAGGAGGGTATATACAGGTGGGTGGCGGTTCCCCCTATACTTAGGCTTTGGTCAGCCTAAGTATAGAAGAAGGATGGATATGGAGTGATCTAGAGATCGGAATGAGAAATGGTATATACATATGGCATCGGTCCCCCCTATACTTAGGCCTTGGCCTAAGTAGAGGAAGAAGCTGTACAAAGAGACCGATGTGGTCGGTAGGGAGGGTGGGTAGCCGATGATTAAGGCGGTTTACGGCTGATCTTCTTGTGAGCCTGCGGTGGGAGATCGTAATGATGAGTCGGCGATGAGGCATATGATTCCCAACTATTATCAGTGTCATCCTCAGAAATATCATGATGAATAGTAGATGAAATATTTGAGTCAGATGAAAAGTAACCATCATCAGAGTTATCCTCAGAGGAATAGTATTTGAAAGTGGACATACTCCAGATGTTCATGTCTTTTTGTTTCTTCAATTGTTTCCTCAAAATTCGTTCCTTTTTAAGATCAATCAGTTTGTCCTCCGATGAATATTCAGATGCTCCAGTCTCAGTCAGTTCATAAGAAATAATTCCAGTGTACTTGTGAAAGGTAGGAGCATCAGCTTTGGATGAGTAATAATTAGGAACGGGAGTTGTCCAACGAGAATCAAATTTTGGATCCTTTCGAAGATATGGCTTTAGAGATGCCGAACATACTTCACTCATGTAGACTACCTTTTCCGGACCTGATGAGGGATCATCAACCGATTCCTCTTCCGAAAGATCAAAGGTGACTTTCTTTTTCTTGTTTCGTGAAGATGTCGGTTCACTTGAGTACCCAGATGAATAGCCATTAAAATTCTTCTCCTTGGTCAGTATTCGGGCTACGTGTTCGTTCTTTGTTTCCTGAATGTTGGTGCACTCTTGATTTGGGAGGATTTGGTCAAGATAATCAGAGTATGTTGCTCCAGGGTGCGACCATGCAAATGTCTCAGGATCGTAGTAGAAAGCTGCGGGAATTGAGATATCGGGGAGAGTCTCTAAACCAATAGTCTCATTAACAAACGCAATCTCAGGTGTAGCAGTGGGGTAGGGCTCTTCTACCATTTCATGGTTGCGGTTGTTGGGGACTTCGTGGGTTACCTCAGAAAATCGTGGTTCCTCAAAGACTGTATCAGATCGTAATGATTCCAATGCCGTAAAATTTATCTCCCGAGTCTCACAATCGATACTCGCCTTGGCCAATGCCAAGAATGGTTTTCCGAGAATGATTGGAGACTGGGTGAATTCTCCTTGATGCTCAACGTCAATGATCGTGAATTCTACCTTGAGTGGAGCACCTTGGCATTTCATGATGACAGAAATGGTTCCTCTCGGCCTTTTTATCGATCGGTCTACCAATTGAACAATCTCTCGTATCTTCCGAATTGGCCCGAGTTTGAGGTCCTGAAATACAGAGGTCGGGAGGATATTGATCGGTGAATCGTCATCAATACGAGCATGTGTGAAAATTGTGTCTTTGATTTCACAGTCAAATCTGGGCAACCGCTTCACTATGCGGCTCTTGGTTTTTCTCCTCAACACCAAGGAGGAGGCCATTGACAAGATGTGTCTTTCAGTTTTTGTTCTAATCCTTCCTGACTTTTTGACGATTAACCTGTCCATTAGAAATTTCTTAAGGTCAGGGAAGTGTTCAATGGCCTTTATAATGGGAAGTTCAAAAATCAAGTATTTTTCCAGTGCTTCCCATAAAGCAGGATCCAAATTCCTCAGATCTTCTTCAGATTCAATTTTTATGAGATTTTCTGGAGTTTCAAATTTTTTTGTATTTTCTGTGTGGTGTGGCGATGTGGTGTCTTCCTTAAATGAGAAGGGGCCTTGAAGTTCAGAGTATGGATCAGAGGCATAGTCATTCCTAGGGGAATAATGAGCAGAAGTTTTGATATTAGAGTCATCCCTAGGTTTTTGAATATCCTCCAAATTTTCATTATGGAATCCAATCATTTCCTCATTTAGTTTTACATCAGATCCACCATAGAATGAGATTACTCGGTCGGCAAATTTTTGAAATCTATCCTCCATCAATTCAAATCTCGTTTTTATCCTCGAAACATTATCCTCACAATTTTGTTCATGATCAACCACAGGAGCATTCGGATTTTGTTCAATAATTTCGTCTTCCATTTTTCTGTATATGCGGAGAGGAGAATTTCTTGGAATATCCATTATATGATCATTTCTTGAAAATTTCTCCTCAAAATTTATGGAAGGAGGCTGCTCATTTGGTACAGGCATGTGTGTTTGGTCTGAGTATAGTTCAGTCCTTTGATCATGATTGGTAAGATCTTGATATTGTGGAGTCAGCATACAGGGTTTATATGTGTCTAGGAGTTCAATCCAGTCCTCTGTATGAGTGTCATGTCTGTTATGGTCAATCCAACGATGATGATCATTAAGCGCATGTATTTCCATCTGGGTTTGGTTTCTCTGCCAGTCATGGGATTTAAAGAGATTTTGATCTTGAAATGTTTTATTGGCGAGAGAGTGAGAATAAGACGGTTCAATCCAAGATGGTGTGGTTAGATGATTTAAGAAAGGATTTAATGAGGTCGAAGTCATCTGCGGTTGAAAGCTTCCCGCAAATGTTGGAGGGTTAAACGAAGAGGAAGTAGTGGATTTGGGCCAAACCGACATAGATTTGTTTTCATAGTGGTGTTCGGTCATTTTTGAGGGAGTTGAGAGAAATGATGGGTTGGATTTGAAATTTGGAAAAATTTCCTTGATGAGATTAAAATCAAGAGCTGGGAGAGATGATTGTATGGGACAGAAAATTTTATCAAATGTGCGGCTATTGATCGTTGATATCGGTTCACGCACACCAATACAAACACAAATCAAACCCTGGGTTCACCAACTCACACAATGAAGCCGTAAAAGTTCGGCTATTATCTTTTCAATTTTAGTTGGTGATAAATTCAATCTTGCAAACCGTTTAGACGAGCTGTTTAGGTTTGGAGCTGGGCTCTATCCTAGTGTGCGTTTCTCTCCTCGCTGCAAGATAAATCAAACAATGTCAGGGTTGCTCTCCCGCAAAAATTCTTGATTTTATGGGTTCTTTAAGATCAGATATATTTAGCAGTCCCGATTTTAATGAGGTGATCACTGAAAAATTAGATGAGCACAAATACACGTCTACCGTCCAGTCCCAATTTCCTTTAGAGTTATGTTATAAAACAAGAGGGAGGAATTCGAGAAAAGCCGATGCACGCGGAAAACTATGATGAATGCTCAGTTAGAAGACTTACAGTGAATCCTCGTGATCTCCATGTGGGATGCTAGACAGAATGTAAAAATTATTCTAAATGAAATGCAAGCCGATGGAAAACCGCACCTAAGCAGAAAGTTCTATTAGCGGGAAGAATTGATTTAAATTTGGCTAAGTTTGAACGATCTATGTGCGTCTCAATTTAAAGTGCAGTGTGGCTTAAGATCCTACGAGCACAAGCAAAAATATAAATGCTCTGAGAGCCGTAAGTGCAGGTCTATCCTAATCGCCACTCAAGTCGGGCCCCACCCTCGCCGGAGAGTGAAACAGGCCACGACACACCACAGAATAAAGTTTAGAGGTCTTTCTACACACGCGAGAGTCCAAACGGACACCGCTGTAAAATTGCAGAAATTAAAATTGCAGAAATTAAAAACCTAGACTCTACTCTCTCTCACGACTCGACTCAATCTTAAATTAATTGCGGTTTTTGGTGAAGTTGCGTCGGTTATTGAAAACCGCTCCACGTACAAGGTACCTCGCAAAAAAAAATAAGAGAGAAAATGTAAGAGAGTGACTCAAAAAATAATATAAAAAATAAATGCTGAAAATAAATTGCAGAAAAATGAAAATGAAATTTACAATGAAAAATTCGGGGGTCAGACTACCCGAATGCGGAAAACCGAACAAAAATTCTTAGACAAAAATCTGAGCCGTTTGCCTCCCCGGCAACGGCGCCATCTGACGAATCCGTAAATGCTGCTTTTAATAATGTGTTTTTATCGTATTGTTCGTTGTAGGCGGCAATCGGAAACGGTCAAGAAATACCACAAATAAGTTATTCAATTTTTCGTCTCGTGGTTTTATGTT
This sequence comes from Ottelia alismoides, assembly GCA_037367405.1. Lineage (NCBI taxonomy): Eukaryota > Viridiplantae > Streptophyta > Magnoliopsida > Alismatales > Hydrocharitaceae > Ottelia > Ottelia alismoides. Next base: position 782,946 of record JAZKJV010002130.1, on the reverse strand, counting down.
TATTTTACTTGGGCAAGTCCCAAGGTCGATCACAAGGAGGCAAAGGAACAACCTAGAATTAAGTCTATCAAAGTTCGTGTTCGGTTTTCGAAGCAGTCTTTTTTTGGAATTTTTTTTTTCAATGAATTAGGAGGTGCACATGCAAATTCGGCCTATTCTAGGGACAAAAATGTGAATTAAGTTCAAATGATGTCCGAAAAATACAAAACTTGGCCGAGATGTCAACTATAATGAAATGGATGCACTGCAATTTTTTTGGACTTTTTGGATGCAATATGAATTTTTTATGGATTTTTAAATGCAAACAAATTAATTTTTAATATTTAATTTTAATAAATATTAAACCTACTTATTTTCGAGAACTGAAATTATCTAAGATCTATCACTAGGTAATAGATCTTAGAAAAATCCTAGACCTCAAAAATGTGGGGTTCAATACCTATTAAAAATCAAACATTGAAATGCACAAAATGATTTTTACAGGGCAAATGATGTATGCAAATGCAATGATTTTTGGGAACAATGTTAATCAAATTAATCTCTACGATATGTGATTTTTGGGGAATTTTTAAATCAACGGTTAATCAATTATGAATTTTAGAGCAAGAAATGGGTAAAATATGCCAATTTTCACAAAGCAAATATTTATTAATTAACCGTCAATCAGAAAAATACCCACAAGATGTCAAACAATAGAGAATTGATTAACGAACATCATGCTATTTTTAGATTAATTAAATAATGTATAGGTCTAGAATCACAGGGGAACACAGGGGTACAGACGCAATATAAATAAATAAATAAAACTGCAGTGGGGGGGCTTATGTGTAATTACCAATAATCAGAGGGGGTTTCTGCAAATTTCCCCGAGGGGCACGTGCGCGGCACGTGCCCTCTGGGGGCGGGGGCTGGAGCGCGAATTGGGCAACGTTCGGGGGCGTCTCTGCAAATAACCCCGCGGTCACGTGCGGGACACGTGACCCGGGGGATGACGTGTAGCTGACGTCGACCCCCACGCACGTGCGCTTCACGTGTGGGGGTCTCGGGCGACGTGCCCGGCCGCTGGCGGTTTGGCGAGGCGGAGTATGGCGTCAGGCGGTGAGGGGCTCCGGTCCAGCTTGCCGCTGGTGGCGGAGGTGGAAGACGGCGACCGGCGAGGGGCGGTTAATCGGCCGCCACACGGCCGAGGCGGAGGAGCGGCGTAGCGTCGGTTGTCGGTGGCCGCGGCGGAGCAACGTCGGCCTCCCTCTTGCCGACACACGGCCAAGAGGGTGGCGAAGTGGAGGAGTCCGCGGTGAAGGGGCGTGAGCGGTGAAGGTGGCTCAACGAGTCGGCGGAGCAGCCCAGGTGCACGGAGGAGACGACGTTGCTGAAGATGGAGTTGGTGGAGCTTCAGGCGGAAGCGAAGGTGATGATGGTGTGTCGTCGGTCGTGGAAGAGCGCTGGCTGCAATCGAAGCGGAGGGACGGAGCGAAGCTTGATGAAGTGGCTTTGGGTTGGAGCCGATGACGAAGGCGGCGGCGGTGGAATTGCTCGAAGTTGTGGATGAAGGAAGTCGGAGACGAAGGCGTTGATGACGATGGCGGAGTTGGCGTCAGGCGGTGGAGTTGTTGGCGTAGGCTCGACGGCGTGAAGCCAGAGCTGGAGCAGTAGTAGCGGAGGGAGACCGCGCTGCAACGAGGGTGGGTAGACCTCGGACCTCGCCGGATTTGAAGGAGGAGGAGGGGTGCTGTCACCACCGGCTCCTCCTCGACGATTGAGCTATCGGCGGATGGGTTGTCCTTTGGGAGCGGCGGAGTTTTTATAGGAGGAGAGGATCGTCGTCTATGGAAGGAGGGAACTGGGAAGGCGGCGCGAGATCGCAGGGGGCGAAGGGGGATTAGATCGGTGATGGGATGCGACGAAGATCGGCAGCGAGATACGCGGGGGAGGGAGTTGGCGAGATTCGCGGGCGGCACGGCGGTCGCGTGATACTCGGAGATGGCGGAGATATCGGGGGCGGCGGAGCTGATTAGGAAGGGAGGGGTGGAGGAAGACGACGCGCAGCGGCCGTCCGATCGGCCGAGATCGGACGGCTGCCATCACGCCACGTGGAGTAGAGAGGGGGCCCCGGTGGGGGCACGTGCGGAGCATGTGCCTGGGGAGGCACGTGCGACGCACGTGCGTCCCTTTTTTTATTTTTTTTATTTTTTTATTTTTTATTTTTTTAAAAAAATTAATTAATTTTTAATTTTTTTAAAAAAAAACGATATAATAATGCCAAAAATGGCTGACACGTGGCGGCACCAGGTGCTGCCACGTGTCAGCACCACAAAATTCGAGAATAAATCCTATTGTAAAATCGATAAAAAATAATAAACGACCTCGGATCGAAAAAGTTTCTTCACGAAAGTTGATCGTCTCGATGAGATCTACAACTTTCATGAAGACATCAAAACCAAAATCGGTCAAATGTAAAAAGTGAATTTTTGGGGTATCCTATGTACATAGAATACCTTGATTTTTTTGGGTTTTATAATTTTTATGTCAATTTTTAAAAAGATAAAAATACGGAAAAAATATGGAAAAATAAAAGATAAATAAAAGACACTTAATTCTAATTTTTTTTTTGGATTTTTTATTGATTAAGAAAATATATACGTAAAATACAAGGTAAAAACCGCGAAAATATACAATGTACAAAAGAGGCCCAAAACCCAACTTTCACATATGAGCTCCGATTCACTTGAACTTGGTCTTGTTTTGAAGGTAATTGAATGCACATTAGTTCAAAAGTGAGTAGGATTAAATCAAACACTGGATGTGGGAGATATGTGGCTTTTAGTCCGAAAATCCTGAAATTAGGGTTTGGGTTTTTGGTCCACTTGTTTGGGTTAGTTATTTTTTTGTATTTTTCTTTTATTCTTGTTAATGATATGTACACAGTGGAAGTGGTTTTGAGTCATTCGGAGTTAGCATGAATGTGTTAAAAATCCGGGAAGTTAGGCTTATTTACAGGTCATTTTGGCTTGGATTTTTGTCTTCTTATTTTGTGCAGATTTTTGTGCTAAAATGCAATTCTTATGAAAACATGCATGAATGCTAATTATGCAAAATAGATGCCAGAATGCTGTTGATTTTTAGGGATTTGAGCTTAATAAATGAGATTTAGAGTGATGAATACGAGATTCATCATCCCCCTATACTTAAACCATGCTCGTCCCTGAGCATCAAAAAGAAATGCCATGAGGTGAAATGAGATTGGGTTCCAAACCAAGACCATGAGCTGAAGGTGAAAGTAAGCCTAAACTCAACCTTTGGATTATTTGTGTGTCGGAACTTCTGTGAGACTTAGAATTTTAAAATCAACAGCCCTCAAGTTCTACACATCATTGCTACAGTTTCGGCTCAGAAGTCATCTTAGATCAATCATCTTCCCAAAGTATACTCTTTGAACATTGAATAACCGACTCTTGTGTGTGAAAAATTTTAGCTCTTCCCACCCAGAATGCCGGACTACCGCGCAAGCCTCCTCTCCAATAACTCGTCCTCGGGGAGTCAGGTATTTCCTTCTAAGGTCTGTCGCGCTGTGTTCACAATCGAATTGGGGGGAGAAGATAGAAGAATGAGAAAAGAACTGGAGGGTGGCCAGTGTAGTCACCTCTCCTTGTGAAGATGGCCAGTGTAGCCGAGTCTCCACCAAGATCTGCAGGTTTCTGGAAGCTTGGACCTTTTTGGTCAGATTTTATTTGGTAGTTGCTTCTTTGTATTTGGAATTTTTGGTGGTTCTGCTTGGATCTTGTTGTGCCCCTACGGATATAGAATCTTTTGTTTCCGTACATTTTTTGGGGTCTTAGAAAAAATTGTGCCCAGCCGTCCATCCCTTTTCCGAAGCTTTATTTCAACCCGTACTCCGGTCTTTAGATTTCCACGCTACCAGAAAAGAAACTCACACAGTCTTCCAACATATGTTTGAGTTGAGCTAAGTGCATAGTGCGAGAGTACAAATTAATTCCTTACTCCAGAGTTGTACCCAGAATGAAGAGACCAGGTTAGACACTAAGAGTCAAACGCTGTACATTGTCATGTGGAACTCAAAGAATTAAGTCAAAGACCTGAAGACTCTAAAATCCTATTTCTCGGTGAAGTTCCTCTGAAAATTAGGTGGATTAAGGTTAAGTCCAGACCACTCTCGGTTTCGGCTCATAACTCGGTGTAGAACCCAAAGACTTTTCACATATGCAAATGCGATGCTTGATGAAATGCGAGTGTGTGAAATGCAGGCACATTTTTTTTTATTTGTGATTTGATTTTTTTTTAATGCAAAAATGAATAAGAAGCCATTTTTCAAAATTTTTGGGCAAGGTCAGTGTTGGTGGAAAAGAAAACATTTTTTTTTGTTTTTTAAGAAAAACCCACCCCGTAAATACATATAGACTTACGCGAAAGTACGAGGTATGGCTAAAATATATACATAGTATATACAGACCCCCCTATACTTAGCGAGTGCTGTGTCCTCAGAGCACAAGAAGCGTAAAGAAGACATAGCTCGGGCTAAGCGTAAGAGAGTGAAAAAGAAAAAGATTTACAAGATCGCCCCCCTATACTTTAGACTGTGAATAGTCTAAGTATAGAAGAAGAGCGGAAAAGAAAAGAAAAAGAAGTGGCCAGGGTATGTGAATGAGGAGGGTATATACAGGTGGGTGGCGGTTCCCCCTATACTTAGGCTTTGGTCAGCCTAAGTATAGAAGAAGGATGGATATGGAGTGATCTAGAGATCGGAATGAGAAATGGTATATACATATGGCATCGGTCCCCCCTATACTTAGGCCTTGGCCTAAGTAGAGGAAGAAGCTGTACAAAGAGACCGATGTGGTCGGTAGGGAGGGTGGGTAGCCGATGATTAAGGCGGTTTACGGCTGATCTTCTTGTGAGCCTGCGGTGGGAGATCGTAATGATGAGTCGGCGATGAGGCATATGATTCCCAACTATTATCAGTGTCATCCTCAGAAATATCATGATGAATAGTAGATGAAATATTTGAGTCAGATGAAAAGTAACCATCATCAGAGTTATCCTCAGAGGAATAGTATTTGAAAGTGGACATACTCCAGATGTTCATGTCTTTTTGTTTCTTCAATTGTTTCCTCAAAATTCGTTCCTTTTTAAGATCAATCAGTTTGTCCTCCGATGAATATTCAGATGCTCCAGTCTCAGTCAGTTCATAAGAAATAATTCCAGTGTACTTGTGAAAGGTAGGAGCATCAGCTTTGGATGAGTAATAATTAGGAACGGGAGTTGTCCAACGAGAATCAAATTTTGGATCCTTTCGAAGATATGGCTTTAGAGATGCCGAACATACTTCACTCATGTAGACTACCTTTTCCGGACCTGATGAGGGATCATCAACCGATTCCTCTTCCGAAAGATCAAAGGTGACTTTCTTTTTCTTGTTTCGTGAAGATGTCGGTTCACTTGAGTACCCAGATGAATAGCCATTAAAATTCTTCTCCTTGGTCAGTATTCGGGCTACGTGTTCGTTCTTTGTTTCCTGAATGTTGGTGCACTCTTGATTTGGGAGGATTTGGTCAAGATAATCAGAGTATGTTGCTCCAGGGTGCGACCATGCAAATGTCTCAGGATCGTAGTAGAAAGCTGCGGGAATTGAGATATCGGGGAGAGTCTCTAAACCAATAGTCTCATTAACAAACGCAATCTCAGGTGTAGCAGTGGGGTAGGGCTCTTCTACCATTTCATGGTTGCGGTTGTTGGGGACTTCGTGGGTTACCTCAGAAAATCGTGGTTCCTCAAAGACTGTATCAGATCGTAATGATTCCAATGCCGTAAAATTTATCTCCCGAGTCTCACAATCGATACTCGCCTTGGCCAATGCCAAGAATGGTTTTCCGAGAATGATTGGAGACTGGGTGAATTCTCCTTGATGCTCAATGTCAATGATCGTGAATTCTACCTTGAGCGGAGCACCTTGGCATTTCATGATGACAGAAATGGTTCCTCTCGGCCTTTTTATCGATCGGTCTGCCAATTGAACAATCTCTCGTATCTTCCGAATTGGCCCGAGTTTGAGGTCCTGAAATACAGAGGTCGGGAGGATATTGATCGGTGAATCGTCATCAATACGAGCATGTGTGAAAATTGTGTCTTTGATTTCACAGTCAAATCTGGGCAACCGCTTCACTATGCGGCTCTTGGTTTTTCTCCTCAACACCAAGGAGGAGGCCATTGACAAGATGTGTCTTTCAGTTTTTGTTCTAATCCTTCCTGACTTTTTGACGATTAACCTGTCCATTAGAAATTTCTTAAGGTCAGGGAAGTGTTCAATGGCCTTTATAATGGGAAGTTCAAAAATCAAGTATTTTTCCAGTGCTTCCCGTAAAGCAGGATCCAAATTCCTCAGATCTTCTTCAGATTCAATTTTTATGAGATTTTCTGGAGTTTCAAATTTTTTTGTATTTTCTGTGTGGTGTGGCGATGTGGTGTCTTCCTTAAATGAGAAGGGGCCTTGATGTTCAGAGTATGGATCAGAGGCATAGTCATTCCTAGGGGAATAATGAGCAGAAGTTTTGATATTAGAGTCATCCCTAGGTTTTTGAATATCCTCCAAATTTTCATTATGGAATCCAATCATTTCCTCATTTAGTTTTACATCAGATCCACCATAGAATGAGATTACTCGGTCGGCAAATTTTTGAAATCTATCCTCCATCAATTCAAATCTCGTTTTTATCCTCGAAACATTATCCTCACAATTTTGTTCATGATCAACCACAGGAGCATTCGGATTTTGTTCAATAATTTCGTCTTCCATTTTTCTGTATATGCGGAGAGGAGAATTTCTTGGAATATCCATTATATGATCATTTCTTGAAAATTTCTCCTCAAAATTTATGGAAGGAGGCTGCTCATTTGGTACAGGCATGTGTGTTTGGTCTGAGTATAGTTCAGTCCTTTGATCATGATTGGTAAGATCTTGATATTGTGGAGTCAGCATACAGGGTTTATATGTGTCTAGGAGTTCAGTCCAGTCCTCTGTATGAGTGTCATGTCTGTTATGGTCAATCCAACGATGATGATCATTAAGCGCATGTATTTCCATCTGGGTTTGGTTTCTCTGCCAGTCATGGGATTTAAAGAGATTTTGATCTTGAAATGTTTTATTGGCGAGAGAGTGAGAATTAGACGGTTCAATCCAAGATGGTGTGGTTAGATGATTTAAGAAAGGATTTAATGAGGTCGAAGTCATCTGCGGTTGAAAGCTTCCCGCAAATGTTGGAGGGTTAAACGAAGAGGAAGTAGTGGATTTGGGCCAAACCGACATAGATTTGTTTTCATAGTGGTGTTCGGTCATTTTTGAGGGAGTTGAGAGAAATGATGGGTTGGATTTGAAATTTGGAAAAATTTCCATGATGAGATTAAAATCAAGAGCTGGGAGAGATGATTGTATGGGACAGAAAATTTTATCAAATGTGCGGCTATTGATCGTTGATATCGGTTCACGCACACCAATACAAACACAAATCAAACCCTGGGTTCACCAACTCACACAATGAAGCCGTAAAAGTTCGGCTATTATCTTTTCAATTTTAGTTGGTGATAAATTCAATCTTGCAAACCGTTTAGACGAGCTGTTTAGGTTTGGAGCTGGGCTCTATCCTAGTGTGCGTTTCTCTCCTCGCTGCAAGATAAATCAAACAATGTCAGGGTTGCTCTCCCGCAAAAATTCTTGATTTTATGGGTTCTTTAAGATCAGATATATTTAGCAGTCCCGATTTTAATGAGGTGATCACTGAAAAATTAGATGAGCACAAATACACGTCTACCGTCCAGTCCCAATTTCCTTTAGAGTTATGTTATAAAACAAGAGGGAGGAATTCGAGAAAAGCCGATGCACGCGGAAAACTATGATGAATGCTCAGTTAGAAGACTTACAGTGAATCCTCGCGATCTCCATGTGGGATGCTAGACAGAATGTAAAAATTATTCTAAATGAAATGCAAGCCGATGGAAAACCGCACCTAAGCAGAAAGTTCTATTAGCGGGAAGAATTGATTTAAATTTGGCTAAGTTTGAACGATCTATGTGCGTCTCAATTTAAAGTGCAGTGTGGCTTAAGATCCTACGAGCACAAGCAAAAATATAAATGCTCTGAGAGCCGTAAGTGCAGGTCTATCCTAATCGCCACTCAAGTCGGGCCCCACCCTCGCCGGAGAGTGAAACAGGCCACGACACACCACAGAATAAAGTTTAGAGGTCTTTCTACACACGCGAGAGTCCAAACGGACACCGCTGTAAAATTGCAGAAATTAAAATTGTAGAAATTAAAAACCTAGACTCTACTCTCTCTCACGACTCGACTCAATCTTAAATTAATTGCGGTTTTTGGTGAAGTTGCGTCGGTTATTGAAAACCGCTCCACGTACAAGGTACCTCGCAAAAAAAAAATAAGAGAGAAAATGTAAGAGAGTGACTCAAAAAATAATATAAAAAATAAATGCTGAAAATAAATTGCAGAAAAATGAAAATGAAATTTACAATGAAAAATTCGGGGGTCAGACTACCCGAATGCGGAAAACCGAACAAAAATTCTTAGACAAAAATCTGAGCCGTTTGCCTCCCCGGCAACGGCGCCATCTGACGAATCTGTAAATGCTGCTTTTAATAATGTGTTTTTATCGTATTGTTCGTTGTAGGCGGCAATCGGAAACGGTCAAGAAATACCACAAATAAGTTATTCAATTTTTCGTCTCGTGGTTTTATGTTTATTTTACTTGGGCAAGTCCCAAGGTCGATCACAAGGAGGCAAAGGAACAACCTAGAATTAAGTCTATCAAAGTTCGTGTTCGGTTTTCGAAGCGGTCTTTTTTTGGATTTTTTTTTTCAATGAATTAGGAGGTGCACATGCAAATTCGGCCTATTCTAGGGACAAAAATGTGAATTAAGTTCAAATGATGTCCGAAAAATACAAAACTTGGCCGAGATGTCAATTATAATGAAATGGATGCACTGCATTTTTTTTGGACTTTTTGGATGCAATATGAATTTTTTATGGATTTTTAAATGCAAACAAATTAATTTTTAATATTTAATTTTAATAAATATTAAACCTACTTATTTTCGAGAACTAAAATTATCTAAGATCTATCACTAGGTAATAGATCTTAGAAAAATCCTAGACCTCAAAAATGTGGGGTTCAATACCTATTAAAAATCAAACATTGAAATGCACAAAATGATTTTTACGGGGCAAATGATGTATGCAAATGCAATGATTTTTGGGCACAATGTTAATCAAATTAATCTCTACGATATGTGATTTTTGGGGAATTTTTAAATCAACGGTTAATCAATTATGAATTTTAGAGCAAGAAATGGGTAAAATATGCCAATTTTCACAAAGCAAATATTTATTAATTAACCGTCAATCAGAAAAATACCCACAAGATGTCAAACAATAGAGAATTGATTAACGAACATCATGCTATTTTTAGATTAATTAAATAATGTATAGAAAAGGTCTAGAATCACAGGGGAACACAGGGGTACAGACGCAATATAAATAAATAAATAAAACTGCAGTGGGGGGGCTTATGTGTAATTACCAATAATCAGAGGGGGTTTCTGCAAATTTCCCCGAGGGGCACGTGCGTGGCACGTGCCCTCTGGGGGCGGGGGCTGGAGCGCGAATAGGGCAACGTTCGGGGGCGTCTCTGCAAATAACCCCGCGGTCACGTGCGGGACACGTGACCCGGGGGATGACGTGTAGCTGACGTCGACCCCCACGCACGTGCGCTTCACGTGTGGGGGTCTCGGGCGACGTGCCCGGCCGCTGGCGGTTTGGCGAGGCGGAGTATGGCGTCAGGCGGTGAGGGGCTCCGGTCCAGCTTGCCGCTGGTGGCGGAGGTGGAAGACGGCGACCGGCGAGGGGCGGTTAATCGGCCGCCACACGGCCGAGGCGGAGGAGCGGCGTAGCGTCGGTTGTCGGTGGCCGCGGCGGAGCAACGTCGGCCTCCCTCTTGCCGACACACGGCCAAGAGGGTGGCGAAGTGGAGGAGTCCGCGGTGAAGGGGCGTGAGCGGTGAAGGTGGCTCAACGAGTCGGCGGAGCAGCCCAGGTGCACGGAGGAGACGACGTTGCTGAAGATGGAGTTGGTGGAGCTTCAGGCGGAAGCGAAGGCGATGATGGTGTGTCGTCGGTCGTGGAAGAGCGCTGGCTGCGATCGAAGCGGAGGGACGGAGCGAAGCTTGATGAAGTGGCTTTGGGTTGGAGCCGATGACGAAGGCGGCGGCGGTGGAATTGCTCGAAGTTGTGGATGAAGGAAGTCGGAGACGAAGGCGTTGATGACGATGGCGGAGTTGGCGTCAGGCGGTGGAGTTGTTGGCGTAGGCTCGACGGCGTGAAGCCGGAGCTGGAGCAGTAGTAGCGGAGGGAGACCGCGCTGCAACGAGGGTGGGTAGACCTCGGACCTCGCCGGATTTGAAGGAGGAGCAGGGGTGCTGTCACCACCGGCTCCTCCTCGACGATTGAGCTATCGGCGGATGGGTTGTCCTTTGGGAGCGGCGGAGTTTTTATAGGAGGAGAGGATCGTCGTCTATGGAAGGAGGGAACTGGGAAGGTGGCGCGAGATCGCAGGGGGCGAAGGGGGATTAGATCGGTGATGGGATGCGACGAAGATCGGCAGCGAGATACGCGGGGGAGGGAGTTGGCGAGATTCGCGGGCGGCACGGCGGTCGCGTGATACTCGGAGATGGCGGAGATATCGGGGGCGGCGGAGCTGATTAGGAAGGGAGGGGTGGAGGAAGACGACGCGCAGCGGCCGTCCGATCGGCCGAGATCGGACGGCTGCCATCACGCCACGTGGAGTAGAGAGGGGGCCCCGGTGGGGGCACGTGCGGAGCATGTGCCTGGGGAGGCACGTGCGACGCACGTGCGTCCCTTTTTTTATTTATTTTTTTATTTTTTTATTTTTTTTAAAAAAAATTAATTAATTTTTAAATTTTTTTTTTAAAAAAACGATATAATAATGCCAAAAATGGCTGACACGTGGCGACACCAGGTGCTGCCACGTGTCAGCACCACAAAATTCGAGAATAAATCCTATTGTAAAATCGATAAAAAATAATAAACGACCTCGGATCGAAAAAGTTTCTTCACGAAAGTTGCTCGTCTCGATGAGATCTACAACTTTCATGAAGACATCAAAACCAAAATCGGTCAAATGTAAAAAGTGAATTTTTGGGGTATCCTATGTACATAGAATACCTTGATTTTTTTGGGTTTTATAATTTTTATGTCAATTTTTAAAAAGATAAAAATACGGAAAAAATATGGAAAAATAAATGATAAATAAAAGACACTTAATTCTAATTTTTTTTTGGATTTTTTATTGATTAAGAAAATATATACGTAAAATACAAGGTAAAAACCGCGAAAATATACAATGTACAAAAGAGGCCCAAAACCCAACTTTCACATATGAGCTCCGATTCACTTGAACTTGGTCTTGTTTTGAAGGTAATTGAATGCACATTAGTTCAAAAGTGAGTAGGATTAAATCAAACACTGGATGTGGGAGATATGTGGCTTTTAGTCCGAAAATCCTGAAATTAGGGTTTGGGTTTTTGGTCCACTTGTTTGGGTTAGTTATTTTTTTGTATTTTTCTTTTATTCTTGTTAATGATATGTACACAGTGGAAGTGGTTTTGAGTCATTCGGAGTTAGCATGAATGTGTTAAAAATCCGGGAAGTTAGGCTTATTTACAGGTCATTTTGGCTTGGATTTTTGTCTTCTTATTTTGTGCAGATTTTTGTGCTAAAATGCAATTCTTATGAAAACATGCATGAATGCTAATTATGCAAAATAGATGCCAGAATGCTGTTGATTTTTAGGGATTTGAGCTTAATAAATGAGATTTAGAGTGATGAATACGAGATTCATCACTCCACCTTGCACCGTAGCTTGATAACACTTAGGCTCGTCCCTTAGGTCGAGATTAAGGACCAGATCTCCTCTATCACCTTCGCTAGAGATCGAACCTCACCCCACGTCGCTTCTTTCCATTTCAGCTCAAATAACCTCGACCGGAGCTTCGCCCCGAGTCAAGCTTTCCTCCGCAGGTGTTTTGTGCGCGCAGGAACTCAGTTCACATCCTTCAGAAGGTTCGTCGAAGTAGCTCTAGGCCACCTTCACCGTCACGCACATCCGGCCATCAGCTCCTCCATCGAACCCATCCATTAGAGTGGATGGCTTCCACGATCATTCTTGATCCTCTCGATCGATCATCGGAGACAAGGATCTCCTCCTAGGCTCTGGTGAAGTTCGCCTCGGCCTAGTTCTTCAAGACCTCTTCAACGCCATCGCATCGGCCTTTGCCAACCAGATCAGATCTCAGCCACCGACCGTTGCAGCTTTATGGACCGTTAGATCTGACACCTGCTGCATCAAAGCCCCACGTCCCCGACAACACCTGAGGCATCAGATTTGACACCGTAGAGGATCTCAGCTGCACGTCCTCGCACCTCCAATGATCGCCACGCGTCCCCTCACGTGCACCGCACACACCTGCCGAGGGTATATTGCACTATTTTTCATGCAGTTTGCATGTTTTATTTTCAAATCGATTAAATAAAGTTATAGTTTGAACTTTTTGCATATTGGACCCTAATATTTCCATTATTTGCACTCTAGTCATCCATGTCTGGAAACACATGCACTATCACGCGCCTTGTGGTGTTTTTGCATGTTTCATCCTATACTTTCTGATGGTTACTGTTATAATGAAAAGTTTTCTATATTTGTATTTATGCCCATGTGTGTGGGTTAATTGACATGTGCGTGTATTTCGTGGGATTTTTGCACTGATAACCCTGGACTTTTTAGATGTGTTATTATTTAGTCTGGAAACTTTAGATTATTTGCAGATAGGTCCCTACAGCCTACGTGTTTCATTTTTAATCAAATAATTATCAAACCAACTGCAAAAATTCCACAAAAATTAACATTAGCTCCTACTAATGTGTAATATTTTTGTTAATCTTTGTGACGTGATTTTATTTTAATTCATATTTTCTAAAAATAAAAAACCCCTAAAAATGTGTCTGCCTATTTTATAAAATATCAAAAAATAAAAAATACCCCAAAAAATTCTATAAAAATTCATGTGTTTGTTTTGGTTTATTTTCATTTCGGTACCATTTTTCTATTATCTCTTATAAAACCCCTCAAAATCAAAAAATACCAAAAAACTTATAAAAATTCTTAAAAATTTAGAAAATTCAAAAAAAAAATGAAATTCCAGTTTATGTAATTAGGTCTTTTTATCTACTTTTTCATAAAAATAGCCACCAGGCCTTTCAGACAATTTTAGCATTTTAACTTTGCCTTTAGGTCACGTCTAAACAATGTGCTTCTATTTTCTGTTTATGTTATTTTTATAAAGTCATATAAAATTCCGAAAAATAACATAAAATCACCAAAAACACTTGCATATTTAAAAAAAATTTCCAATTTTTGTATATTTTTAGTCTTAATAAAAATTGTTTAAGTATGATTCTCTTTATCTTTTTCTTTATTTCCTTATTACAAAATATAAAAAAAATGCAAATTAAAAACCACAAAAAGATGCCTTGTATTTCCTGATTCTTGACTACTTTGTAGACTTCGCTCGCGCTCCTTGTGTTCGACCCTGGTCGCTATACCAGGTTAAATAAATAGCGGAGACATCTACATTCGATTTCGTGCTTTGATTGTTTTACTTGTGGTCTTATTTTTCTTGATTGACCGTGCCTTACGATTTGGGTCGCAACGACTTTTAGGTACTACTAAACCCAAGTTGCTCTAGCCGGTCATCAGAATGGCGCCGTTGTCGGGGAGCACGGCTTTAGTAGTCGGTTTTCAATTTTTCTTTCTTTTTCTATTTGCTCTCTTTTTATTCATTTTTATTATCTATCCACCATAATTGTTTTCTATCTTATTTCTATTCACTTTTTGTGTGAGGGGGACCGTCCGAGGACTTTGCAGCTTTCGGTTGGAGTACCTGCATCCGAAGGGGAGCAGGAGGATAGGAGGAGCGTAGTTATCTTAGATAGAGCAGTTAGTTTATTTCCAGCCATTTTATTATTATTGTAATAATTCAGGGACTTCAGACACTTTGGATACTTGGCTCATATCGGGGTCTGTTTCACCGAGCACCGGTGTGCTCAGGGGATCTCACCGCGGTTTTGCCGGTATTGATTTTTTCAAACTTTTCTTTTCTTTGATTCTCGAAGAATTTGACCCTTAGATTTAGGAATTTCCTTGATTGTGATGTAATTGATTAAGGCCCAATCCCTAACTATTTTCCTGCACCTATAGTTCATAATTAGACGTAATTAATAAAATTAATAAAAAGTTAACTTGGTTGCTTGAGAGGTCACGTACCGCTAGAGGCCGTATACAGCGCGTGAAGGATCCGTTGTGGTGGACATCGATCGGCATTAGAGACCGAACTCCAACCCCTCTCTCTGACCAATTAATTACAGTTCTTTACGATTAGAAATTGCTCATCTAAGGCTATTTTCTTCTTGCATCATTTAGGTTAGATTTATTTCTGTCTTTTAATTTATGTGTGGATCACCCTGCGTATAGAGTGTTGGCGACATGTATGCATCTCTTACTTCGCATGCATCATCGTTCTTGATCGCGCATCGACTTTTTCAACTTCTCCTCCTGTTTTTTGACTTTAAATAATCAAGATATCGAAAAATTCATTAGGCATTTGTTTGATTATTGAAAAATACATAAAAAAATGCTAATCATAAAATTGGGACTGCTAAACAAACTTGACCTTAAAAGACACTCGACTTAAAAATCTATCTTGGGAGAGCAATCACCTCATTGTTTGGTTGGCTTGCACGAGAGAGTGACCCGCACACTAAGCTAGAGACACACCTGAACTCTCATCAGACTACTGGTCTTGGGGTTAGTCGTTCTCTAGTGAAGATCGCTCCGGTCTCCGGTAAAGCAGGTCGTGATATCCTTAACAGAGAGAGTTGATTAGGTCGCCGGTAAATGGTCCACAACTTGTACTGGATGGGAAAGATCTAGCTTTAAGATTGAGCCAGTCTCCTGAGAGCATCGGGTTCCTACCAGCTTGCTTAAGCACCCTGCTAGACTAAATTATCACCTAAATAAAATTGACAAGATAAAAGTTTGAACCTTTATGGTCATCAGCTCTCAGTGTTGAGTAGGCGAATTGAGGGTTTGTTTTGTTGATCTTGTTTGTTTCCAGATCCCAACTGCCTTTCTATACATCACGATGATGGGCCGGAGGTCCCTTAGGTAGCCCTTGGCTATACCCTTTCGAGCACTCCACCCCATTCATCTAGGTTGGTTCGTGAGAGCCCATACCCGCTCTCCAAAACCGAGTTCGATTCCGCCATGTTCCCCCTCGACCACCCTTCTTCCTGTCCCGAGGTACCCGAGCAGAGACCAGAGCAGATATTCATCCATTTGACGGCACTTGAGTTCGAGTCTTTTGCCTTTGCAGAGACCCAAGAGATGGCCAGCAGCGAGGAGCGCACAAGTGGGCAGCCCCAGACCACCACATATGTTTTAGATCAGGGTGCCATCAATAACACCCTGTTAGCCTCCCTGGAGATGATGTAGAGACAGATCAGAGACTAGGGGACATTCATGGCAGACATGCGCAGAGAGATGGCCCAGATACGAGCTGACCACAGAGAGCAGAACTGACTAGACGGTGGAGAGATACTAGAGCTGGGAGAAGGAGACAGACCACATCCAGTGGAGCCACAGGCGCCAGTCCGACCAACCAGGCCGATGAGAGAGTTACACAATCCTGATGCGACTCTTACACATCATTGGATTCAACTTTCAGCGATCCTGAGAGATTTCAAGCTCCCCCTCAGACGATTCAGTCGTTGTCCAAGTTCATGGGCTTGCCACCGAGGAGTTGTATCTTCACCTCCAGGAATTTGAGATGATCTACAGGACTGTCCACGACAGATACGTGGATGAGGACACCATCAAGATGATGGCTTTTCCATTCTCCATGGTCGACAGAGCAGCCTACTGGCTGAAACATTTAGGGAGATACGTCACTTTGTGGGAATAGCTCCGGACCAAGTACTTGAACAAGTACAATCCACTCGGCTGGACGAACGCAGCTCGAGCGTTGATCAACAACTTCTCCATGATCCCTAATGAGTAATTCCATGAGGCTTGGGATCGATACCGTGAGCTCATTGGCTGGTGTCCAGATCATGATATTTCCAAGCCCAACCTGGTACAGAGTTTCTTTTGTAGGTTGACATCAAAGCTGCATGAGCTTGTGAACGCTTCTTGTGAGGGCTCCTACTTCGCCAAGGACGAAGACCAGATTTGGGCCAAATATGAGGAGATGGCCTAGAACTACACTGTTATGTCCCAGACCCATCTCTACACTCAGGAGAAACCCCCGCCCCATGCCATGTCCTATCAGAGGATAGCACAAGACGATGCAGGTCCTTCCACCTCTTCAGCAGCCGCAGCACATGCAGAGTCATCGGCCACTGATATGGGCATCATCAACGAGAAGCTGGACGACATCGAGATTATTGAGAAGAAGCAGTGTCAGGGCATGACACAGATCAATCAGTTGGCACAGGCATTGAGTGACCTGAAGACCCAGATCTTGTGTCTCTAGGAGGCACATACGGCTTCTCAGCCCCGTCTCCGGTTACGGGTTGACCCTAGCAGCAGCAGCTCGACCCAGCCCTCCGCTTAATACAGACAGGTTCGCCACATCCAGGCGGAGCCGTTCTAGCAGCCGCAGCACCTGTACCTTCAGCCATCACCATCTCAGGACACTTAGATGGTGACGTACCAACATGATTAGCCACTAGCAGTCCTTCCTCCACCCCCTTCGAGCAGGAGCCGTTGATGGAAGTCAACGGGATTTGGTACGACTGACAGTAGCCTGGTATCTGCCAAGATCATCCTAGATTCAGGTGGTCGATCAGAGGTGCCTCATCCCAGATGCAGCCTCCAGCTCAGGGTGGACAATTAAGCCAGCCTCAGCAACATCCCTAGTTCCTGCACCAGCCACAACAACAGCATTACCAGTCAGGTCCTCATCCCTACCAGCATGGATAGCCGTGGAGGCAGCAACACCAGCAGCCTCAGCAGTATTCTCAGTTTCCCCCTCATTCTTCCTAGCAGCAGCCTCACTTTCAAAGAGGAAACCCGCTGGTTCTCATGGGCCAGCCTATAAGAACCCAACACTTGGATTTAGCCTGCCTACTCTCCAATTAGTAGGCCACATTCAGGCAGGAGATGGACGAGTTCTGCTAGGAGATGAGGGAGATCATCAAAGGGAAGGCTGCCATACCCGCTCAGATCGAGCCAAACCCGAACAACCTAAAAAGAAAATCTGAGCAGGTGCAGTTTACAGAGATTACCACTCCTAGTGATTTATTGGGTAACATTGTTTCATATACATTTGATGCTGACTTTGTTACACTTATGAGTGGTAGGATGCCAGCCAGCGGTGCCTCGTCTGAGTGATGATACCACGAGGATGCAGGAGCGCCAGACAAGGAGGATAACGATGTTGATGCCGCTCATGATGATGATGATGATGATGGTGCTTACGCCACCAGGGATTTTGATCCAGCCAATGGTACTGAGGTCGTCGCGTCCCCAGCTGCAGAGGGTGGTACTGATGCCACCAGAGATCCAGATGCTAATCTAGAGTGCGGTGTTGATGCCGCAATTCCTGATGCCGTGGGTGGTACTGAGGCCACCCCATCTATTCCTGTATAATTTTCTCCAATTTTTGTACCTCAGGACTTTACAGAAAATACCAAAAAAAATAATAAGGGAAAGAGTTCTTCATCTTCAAGTCCATATGTGATGCATGGTGATACCTGTATGGATTCTATTCCTTCTCAGCAGCAGGAACCCATTCCTATCCCTCTATCTGAGGAGTGCCCAGTCATCCCCTTCCCTCAAGCACTCCGCTTGGCTAAGGGGAATAAAAAAGAAAATCTAAAAAAATCACAGCAGTCAGAGTTTAGCCAGCAGATGATTGATAGATTTCAGATTCAGCTAACTCTACAGGAAGCACTTGAGCACATCCCTCTCTTCTAGAAAAACTTGAGAGAGAAGATCACCATCCGTAGGAAGAAGAGGAACCATAATGTAGAGATCCATGTGCTCACTTGTACGACCTGCTTCACCATCAAAAACCGTCTGCCAGCCAAGAGGCCAGATGCATGAGCTCCCTATATCAGATGCCATATTCATTAGTAGAGATTTGATCAAACTATATTAGACAGCGGCTCTTCCATCAACCTCCTCCCGACATCCTTGCTCGACCGATTCGAGTTTGGCCCTCTTCGATAGAGCAGGACATCCCTTCAGTTTGCTGATAGATCTGTCAAGAGGCCAAAGGGGTTGTTGAAGGATGTGTCGTCACAATTCAGGGCCTGAAATTCACCATGGACTTCATCGTGTTGGACATGGACATCCTTGAGTCTGTGACCGATACCCCCATCATTCTAGGACGTCCATTCTTGGCCACAACCAAGGCAGTGTCTGACCATGATAGTGGGAAGGTATACTTTCGTGTCGAGGGTGAGAGTATACAAATAGAGACGATCGACGAGACCAAAGTGTGAGACTCATCTTCCTCAGAGCAGTGTAGTGATACAGAGCAGATGATAGAGGCAAAGCGAGACTTCCACCAGGAGTGCGACTTTGTGATCACTGATGATGAAGCCGCTTGATCTGATCCTGTTTCATGAGCCTTCCTCTCACCTTTAGATACTACAGATTCACAGATTCCAACAGAGAACAGTTTGGAGAGCACACTCTTGGCAGAGGACACATCCGAGGTTGAAGGCCATGCTCAGGACAACGAGGCATCGTACATTTCTTGTGATTCAGATTTAGATCACTCGGATTCAAAGATAGATTCGGCCGAATTTGATGAGTTGTTACCATGTCTGATTCCAACAAAGCCAACAGCTAGGGTGGAGACTAAGCCGACACATATTACGGATACACTAGTAGGGCCAGCTTTACCAGATATTCATGATCAGCAAGAGTTCTCACTTCCAGATTTGGTTGCATTCACTCAGACATTTCAGAAGCCAGATTTGCCAGCTCCCAGTTGTCCAGAACTAAAAAGCCTTTGCCGCAGTCGCTGAAGTATAGGTTCCTTGCGGGTGAGCATGAGATGTACCTAGTCATTATCTCAGCAGATTTGACTGGAGAGCAAGAATCTCGTTTGATGGAGATTCTTGAAAAGAACTGTAAGGCAATATGATGGAGTGTAGCTGAACTCCAGGGGATAAGTCTGGCCCTGTGCTCCCACCATATCTATCTCGAAGAGGATGCTAAGCCATCACGTGAGTTCCAGCGACGACTGAATCTGAATTTTCAAGAGGTGGTCATGAAGGAGATTTCGAAATGGTGGAGTGATGAATCTACATTTCATCATCTTTATTCTATCATTTTGGCCTTAATAACCCTAGTAAATGCATGTAAATAACATTAATTCTTGCATTTTAGCATCAATGCATGTGCATATAAATAGTGTACAAATTGTTGTTTTTAAAGCCAAAATTATAGAATAAAGAAAAGAAAAGAAGAAAAATAAAATATTGTAACTATTTTATGACCCGAAACTCCGAGACCTAGACATCTCGATGACTAGGTCGACAAGGAATAAAGTAGGGGGAGATAAGGGCCAGAGTACAATAAAATACCTTTGTTTTTATTCATTCTTTATTCATTTTGGGACCTATTTTAGTTCTACTTTTTATACTTCAAATAAAGAAACTTTGTACATTAAAGTTGTAGATAATTAAATAAATAAAAATACAAAATTGATTTCACTCAAAAATTATGTAGAGATAAAAAGTTATGGTCTGAATAAAATACAAGAATTCCAACTTCCCAGACCCGTATCTCTCAAATAAAAACCAGAAACGTATCAAACTCGCTTTAATTGTATATAATTTTAAATGAGCTATTTAATGAAGGTGGTTTCACGTTTGGCGGAGCTACGGTTTGGAAAGTTGAGTTTTGGACCCCAATTATATACTTGTACAGATTAAAATACTTATTTTATTATTTATTCATTATTTTTATATTTTTTATATTTTTATAATTTTGTAAATATTATTTATAATGACTAAGTACATTAAAATCAGAATAAAAACCTAAATAAAATACAAAAAATAAAATACTTGTATATAATACCTAGGTATAATACCCTATACACATACCTATATTATTTATACTTCTATTTAAAAATAATACCTAAGTACATATTACATCAGAAAAATAAAATAAAAATAAAATTAAGTTTATAAAAATATTATATAAATTTATAAAATTATAAACAAAATAAATAAAATTAAATTCACAAAATAAAAATAAATTATTAAAATATATAGATACGTATATCTATACAGGCCTAAAAAGGTAGCTCTTATTTTTACACATCATAAAAATAATTAAAAATCATATTAAAATACCTTAGAAAATAACAAATATTTTTTATTTTATACTCTAAAAATAATAAATTCATTTGCTATTTTTAAATGATTTTTGAAGTAATTTCCGCAGGGTTTTTCGTGGTTGGTCCACGTGGACCAACCAGGTGACAGTCCACATTGACCCGCCGGTCAACTGGTTGTCCTCCCCTCTGCCATTGTGTCAGAACGCCGTTTTTGTCCCATTTCACGAATTTTTCGAGGTCAATCCTTGCACCTTCTCATGATGGTCGCTTCACGACTTTTGTGCCTCGTTCATCGCTCTTTCACGCCCTATGATCGCCTCGAGGATTGGAGACACGATTCGAGAGATCTCCCTCGATCTTCTCAGCCGTTCTTCAACCCTTCAAATGGACACCCTCCACTTCATTCGAATTTTGAACCCCTCAATCCCTGGCTTAGCTCCCCCTTTCGTGCCCAATAGAACGAGGAAGGTGACAACTTCCTTCGCCGAGCTTCAGGTTGGTCGAGCGACGCCCGAGGCGGCTCCAATCACCTCCGCCATCTCCGGTGTCGAGGTACCCCCTACCTCAAGTTCAACCCCTTCGAGGTCCTTCCTTTTCTTCCCTTTTTCTTTCGCATTTTATTTACTGTAGCCTTAGGATCTGTTTCCCCCAAAAATCTATGCATTTCGATCACCCAATCGCTTCCACGAGTACCTCACCAGAGTGCACCTCCGGCCACCACCATGCATCGTCGCCTCTCGCATCGTGTCAACCTCCGCGGGGTCCAGGCATTTTGCCCTGGACCCTTTCACCTCTTTTTGCAGGTCAAAGTGCTTTGACTCGAGCCTGGGGGTCGTTTTGCCTCTCGCTGGAGTTCCACGAAGCCCATCAGCTCCGCCACCTCCGCTTGAGGGCCTCGGCCATCGCCAAGGTGTTTTGGAACCACCAGGAGGAAGAGGAAGACCTCAAAAGTCCCCCGACCGTTTTTGAAGCCCAAGGAACGCCGGAGGACGGAGCTTGAGCTCGGGGAAGCTCGCCTCGCCGGCGTTGCTTCCATATTCTTGCTCCGCCCCCCTGCACCGTCGGATCGAGGCGGAGCTCCAATTCTCACAGCAGTCGTTCGATCTCCACCAGCAGGCACCGTTCGATCAAGCCAAGGAGATCTAATTGTAGCCGTCAGCTGTGAACCATCATCGAGCGTTGTGCGCGTGCCACGTGGACAAGTGACCGCTTCGCAGCCGTCCGATAGCGCACAAGGAATTTAGGCATGGGTATTTTGCATCTCAACCCTCGTCCATTTTTGTATTTCTATTTAGTCCAGTAAATTTTATCTGTAGTTCATATATTCCTGTAATATTTGCATCTAAGCCCCCGAACTTTTATTATTTGCATTTAGGTCTTGTCCACGTCACCTCACGTGACCCGTGCGCGTGAGGAGGTGGTGATTTTGCATAGGACCCCCTATGGGTTTATTTATTTTGCTTTAATCCAGGAACTTTGATATTAAGTGTAATATTTTTGGATATTTTGCATATCAACCCCTGGGATTTTTGTATATTGCATTTAGGTCCTTCCCAGGGGCATGCATAGCATGTGCGTGGTTGGGAATATTGCAGGAGTACCCTTGCGGGTTTTGATATTTGTGATTGGTCCTGGAAATTAGTTTATCAGTTATAAATTTTTTTGAAAATTACACTTTGGCCCCTGAACTTCTGGATATTTGCTTTTATACCCTTGCTAGCAATGTATTTTCTTTGTATTTCTAGTATTTATTTCATGCATCTATAAATTTCTAAAAATCACCAAAAATTCAAGTTAAGCTCTTATTTAATTGTTCTTTCACACCATATTTTTGTTTTGTATTTTCATTGCAGTTTAGTATTTATAAAAATTCAAAAACATGCATTTTTGCTATTGTTTGCATTTGAAAATACCAAAAAAATAGTAGAACCCCTTTAAAATTCCACAAAAATTACCTTTGGTGTATTTTGCGTGTTTTAACTTATGTCCAAAAATCATTAAAAATCTCAAAAGAAAACTCCTGAAAATTACAAAACCCTTAAAATCTTCATAAAAATCTTAATAATTCTACAAAAATCTTAAAAATATAATCTTTGTCTCTAAATTTTCCTTACTTTATTATCTGTAATTTAAAACTAATTTGGAGAATTTTTGTTACTGTTTGCTATTTTAAATCTCCATTTTTGCTTCAGCCTTTTTTTCAACACTGTTTTCAGTATTTTTGACTTTAAAAATACCAAAAATTAGGAAAATATAGAAAAATCACAAAAACATTAGAAAATTATAAAGAGCCCAAAAACATTTTATTTGCTAATTTTTGAATATTTTTACCTATTTTTATAAATCCTTATTCCTCTCTTTACCTACTTTGTATATATATTCTCTATAATGAAAAAGAAAATATAAAAAATATAAAATATAAAAAGAAAATACAAAATCAGAAATTGAAAATCAAAATACAAAAATATAAAAATAAAATAACAAAAAAATATATAATTAAAAACCCAAAAAAATTTGCATGTTTGTAGGCATTTGATCACAATTTCACATTTTGTTCATCATTGTCCGATCTATCTTACTTGCTCCCTGAATTCGACACTCTACACATACTTGCACACTATACACATTTATTGTAGAGTTATAATAAATTTTAATTCCACATTTGCTCCACATTGTTCGATTGTTATTGTGGGTTAATTGTTGATTTAGCCGGGAACTACCTGTTGGACATGCGAGCCCACAGCGAGCCATTATGCAATAAATGTTATTGCAATTCACTCCTTAATATGAAATAAAGAGTAAATAATTTGCATAATAGGTCCCTTAGTACAATTAGGGTTATGTACCATGGCCATCTTAATGATCATATAGCTGTTGATTCAATTACTGAATCATAGAGGCTGGTGCTTAGATGAATATCTGATGAGTTAGATTGAGGACTCATCTAGCACCGTCAAATGATTATTAAGAGATGATCTCCAACCTGAGTAGGAGATGGCAATCCTTTCTCAGTTAGGCTGATATCTGACGACCTCTTGATGTAGGTCCTCTGCATAGGAATAGAGATTCGGAGGTGTCAGATTAGTTAGGTCAAAGAGTTGACTTAACGAGATCGAGATAACTAAAGTCCTATATCGTATGCTGTCACGATACATGCACACATCCTCTGACCGGAGACAGATGTGTTACAATATGTCTGAGTATGTACATTTGGCAGACCAATAGGTTGATGACCTAATCAAGGTCTATACACCGGCGCGCTGGTGTGCATATAAGGGCATATGAGTGATACGATCTCTCAAAGGGATCATACAGGTTCAGTTACTAAACCGGATGACATGAGCTCACTCATGAGATATTGGGAAGAATCAAATTCCATGCACATGGTCGTCTCGCTTTGGAAGCTTGACTGAATTTGTAGGATTGATATATACTTTTGGAAAGTATATGATCAAGACCTAGGTATGATATATGCTTTTGGAAAGTATATGATCAATACCGACTACCAATGATCGAATGAGAAACTTACTGATAAAACCCTGAAGTAGACAGTGTAAAGTTGATCTAATACTTCGGGTTTATTCCGAGTCTTCCAGTATGCAGGATGTACAGGTATTAGGAATACCTGAGGGTGATGTGATCATAAACGATTGTATAACCATGACGCTTCCATTCCTAGGGAGTGATGAAACGGGTTTGGATTTTAGTGACTCCTCTCAGTAGAGAAGTAATCTGATCTTAGTCCAAATGTTGGACATTGATCTGAATGTGATTCAGATTCAATGAGAAGATTAGATTTACGGTCTTGATTTAATCAAGCATCTATGGGAGGCCCGAGATCTGGATTTGAGATGTGATCTCAATATCCATGTCACTATACGTGGAACAATACAATCGCCCTGTCCTTATCTCCAAGTATTCGCGGAGAAAGCGCATTATCCTTGAAAGAGTTCGTGGATAATTCTATTGTTGATATATGTATCCGAGCATTGAGAAAATAGATAATTAAATGTGATTTAATTATCATGAATAATATGAATTTGATTCATATTATAAGGAGAGTTATCTTAGATAATTAAATGTGATTTGATTATCAAAGATGTAAATAATGTGAATGTGATTCATATTATTTGAGCACAAGAGAATAAGTTATCCAATATAATTAAATGTGATTTAATTATTATGGATAAGAATAATGTGGATAGTAATATCCAATTATTCATAATATATTATAAATGTGATTTATAATGCATTAGAGAGAGTTAAATATAATTTATATTAGTAGATTAATTATTAATGTGTATTGAATACACATTGTCTAATTAATTGAAAATGTAAATTACATTTTGTTGTGGGTTGTGAATATGATTCACAATATTCCAATGTCAAGATTGCAATATTCCCAAAATTAATTGAGAATTATTTTGATGAATAAAAATCCCAACAAATAGTTGTTGGAAAATAAATAGAGAGAAAATCAAGGAGATGTGCAATCTCATGGGAATCCATGAGATTGCCCTCCCATTAAGAAAGTGGTGGTTGTCACCTCCCTCTAAAGGGGAAGGTTGATCTCCTTTGTATTTTCTCTCCTTATTTGATTGATTTAATTTGGTATTAATATTTATTTGATTTATCAAATATATTTTATCAAAATTAAATCACATGTTGTTGGTTTTTACCAACAGTAATCTTGACCATTGGATTGACATAAATCAATCTCATCCATTGATTTTATATGTCACATGGATTGAGATCCATGGATCCCAAAATCCTATAAATAGAGAGGCATACCATGCTCTCTATTTTACACACAATGCTTGAGAAGCATCTCTCTCTCTTTTCTCTCTACTCGACATCCCTCTCTCTCCCTCTCATGTGGCCGTCCACCATGGATGACCTAGAGAGGTTCTCCATCGCCGCGGCATCGTCGTTATGCTGCCCGTTCGTCTGCTCGTGGATCTCCGTCTCCTTCGGTGCGCCTCGCTCGTGAAGAAGACGTCGGATCTCGTGTGTCGAGATCAGGAGATCCGCCGCTTGGATCATCAACATGGATTGCGAGAAGCACGCGGTTCATCCCCGCGCTCGCAAGCGTCTCCTCCGTCGGATCGGACTTGAGACAGGAGGTCTCTTCGTTTAGAGACTCGATCGCAACCACGCTTCAAGAGGTAATCCTATAACTTGTTTGTGGTTTAGACGAAACGATCCGAGAAGTGTTCTTGGATCATGTGGTTTCGTCGTGAGATTTTTTTTTTTAAAATTCCGCTGCATCGAGCAACTAGTGCGACTAGTCGCTCCTCGTCGTATTCGATACGACACTCACGCTTCTGTGATGTGCTTGAGGATCTAACCATATCCTTCAAGTGGTATCAGAGCCTTAGGTCGACGTATTCGAATATGATTCACTAACCGAGGACGACTTGGGTTCGTTAAGGTCGCGAAAGTTTTTTATCGCATTTGATTTCGCAGATCTGTTTAGTGTAATTTTTCGGCCATGTTTAAATTGTTTAAACACGAAAATAGCACTTGGATTTTGTTCCCCATTAAATAAGGAAACCATAGGATCTGAGTTTGCGTAAATCAGATTTCGTATGCTCTAGATATGGTAGTTTTAATGAACATGTATTCACTGTTACGGGAACTGCGAATCTTAACGTAATTAAGGAGTTAATTACTGTTTAAAGACACCTCGAAATGCGTACCAATCATATAGGTTCTGTTGTAAATCAAGTTAGCAAACTATGGAAACTTACTTTGCTTAATTTGGATTTAAATTGATTGAGATATGCTAATTTTAGTAAGTAGGGGGCACTGCTGAAATTACTTTCCTAATCAAGAACCATGTGATTGTCAATTAATGAAATTAATTGTTAATTTCGAGAAATGATTATGGAAAATATTTGAGAAATATTAGAAGATGATTATTTCCTTAATTGACTTGGCCCCAACCAATTAATTGATTAGATTTGATCTAAATCATAATTGGAATCACAATCATCAAACTCCTTGCTTGAATAGGATTGGGAATTTGTCTAGCAAATTTCCTTATAATCAAAATTATTTTGATTACTATATGGTATAATTTCGGTTGAAGAACCGATGATCATCTCGAGTACAAATTAATCAATTTGGCATTATCCTTTCCCGAGGCGGATATGGTGTCTAGTCGGGGATCGCTGGGGTAGCGGGTTGCAATGTATGCGGTCCGTCCCACTCCCGCCGGTACTGGTCATGACAGCGGGTAGGGCCGGGATAATGTCCGAGGGATTAAGATGTATTTTTCTAATTATTAAAATACGAATTAATACGTACTTTGAGAATAATACCATATATATTCAAGCATAACAATCAAGTTTGATTGATTGAATTGGATTAATAATTAATTTATTATGATTGAATTGATTATGTCCAATTATACTCTAATATGATTAGAGTTAGTAATTCTCTTGGAAGAATTAATTATATGAATGTGATTCATAGTAATTAATTAAGTTTAAATAAGAGGTGGATGATCACATAAGTGACATCCATGGTCTCCCGTCAAGGCGAAGGGTTTCCGTCGCAAGGATTGTATATAGGAGACGTCTGTACGAAGTGACAGCTCCTATATGCAAGCGCATCTGGATCGGACTCTTTGCTTCTCGAAAGAGTAAGGTCGTATGCGTAGTGACCCCAATATCGGATCCTCATATTATTGGGGCGATATTGGATTGCGCATAGCGAGTTCTATTCCTGTTGACGGTTGGTTCAATTAACGACGGGTCAACATCAACTTAGGGGTGGTGGGCTCGGGTGTTAAAGACCGAATTGGGAAGTGCAAGTTGAACTTGCAAGGCGGAATGTGTTCCCGCTTATCTTTATTGGAGTTGCAGTTTCTCATATTATTGGGATGTAACAAAAATAAAGAGGAGATCCCAGATTTTGCTGAGATATAATGGTAAGTATATCTCTTGCATTGAAAGTGATTAAGGGAATGAACTTTTATTGTTGACATGGCAAGACAACTTTGATATAAAAACACCTAAATCAAAGTATAATATGTATATATATATAAATATATACACTCATGCAAATTTCTTATTTTCAGATAATCCTTCATTAAACCCACTCAATTCTATACTCAATAATAACCAGTAAAATATCATGGATTGAACTCATGATCCAGATATTGTACTTGCAATTAGACACATAATGTATGTGGTTGCAATGTGCAAATTTTCTCATAATAATGAGGAATGGCAATTAAATAGATAATAGGACTTCAAACCTTGGGTTTGTATGTTTCTATAGTCTTGATATCATCAAATGTGCTTTGAAAGTGACATGTTGATGATGATCGCAATTGTCAAATTAATCCTTATAAAATCAATAAAGACATTCTGGCATACATATGTGCTCTCAACATTTAATCATGAATGACATGGTTCTCTGCATCATGCAGAATGGTGGCTCCATAAGAGATGATGTATTCAAAACATTTGAATACCTACCTGAACCAATGTTTTAAGAGTTTAGATGGATGTAGGTGATGAGTGTCATCATCCTACTATCTTTACTCTAGTCATTCATGAAGCTTCATAATATTCATATTGTATGAATTTAATGAAGCATATATTAAGTGTTGAAATACTCTTATTTTGAATTCTTTTGAATTTAACATGAGAGATCCTTTAGTCTTGAGCAATGGTTGCTTAGAGATAAAGGGAGCGCAGTGGAAGCATGGGTTGGACCCAAGTAAGAAGTATAGTCAAAGAGTTGATTGTACTTCTGTGACTTCCATCCAAAGAGTTGGATGAATGCCGATATTGCAATAAGTTGATGTGTTGATAGTATGACTATCAAGTCTGTCTAAAATCCTCAGAAAAGGACTCGGATGGAGCATCCGTGTAATCTACATAGATCATTGATAATGACTTGCTTATTGAATAATATAAAGTCTTATAATTGTATCTCAATCTTCTAACAACACTTGCAATGGGTTGCATATGTTTTAGAAGACTGGAAAATCTGATCTTAAGGTTTATAGTCTTCTACATGGATATTGATGCAATTGTTGCAACAATCTCTATTGGATTGATAGACTTCTCAATTTCAGTGGGAGCCCTTGGTCATAGAGAATGTCTCTATGATCCAGATATTAGAATACATTATTGTTTATTTCTAAATGTTGGAGATAAACATGAATTCTGAAATTTATCTATCATAAAGAGTTATGATGGATATATATTTCAGATAGTAATCTAACATCTAGCGGACTCCACAAAATTAGAAATTAATGAATGGTTCAATAAGATTTCTAATACTGAAAATTAAACTTTTAAAGATCAATAGGAGGATAAAGATCATTTGACAATGATCTGGCATAATGTTTTGGACATGTGTCTATTGATGAGATCAATGGACAAATAAGAGATGAAACTTTAGATTGTCTAAAAGTTCAAATCTTACATACTTATGAATATTGTATTCAAAGAAAAATATCCAATACACCTTTCTTTGGGAAAGATGTAAGATGTCAAGGTATTCAGGATCTCATACATATTGATGTATGTAAATAATCTATATCATAGTAAACATTACGGATATGTGATATCTATTGATGATTATTTGTGATATGAGATTTCTTCTCTTCACTTAGAAAACTTTGAAATGTTCAAAGATTTCACAATTTTGGTTTAGAACCAAAGTTTGAAGGAAGATAAAATCAATTTGATCTAATCAAGGTAGCTTGTACCTATTAGATGAATTCAAGGAATACCTTATGGAGATGTGGATATCATTCCTATCTCAATCCTCCTAATGAACCTTAAAATGCAATTGATCATGTGTGACATGGTTTGATCAATGATTAATCCTAGCATAATTATCTCTTAGTTTCCAGGTATATGTATATGTGGTAGAGACTACATTATATACTTAATAAGGTTCCAAGCTAGTAAGCTGGAATCTAGCACTAGAGAGTGCTACTTCATTAGGAAAACAAAGGATGGTATTGTATTCCTACTTTATAACCTTGAGATTCTTAAAGGATGTCATCTCTGAGAATGTGATTCTTAGATGATGACTCTCTTAAGAATCAAGATAAAATGAAGTAAAGGAAATCATTTAATCTCGAGAAGATAATGAGGCTCCTGAAATTGGAAACTAAAAGGACAATTAAAGATGAAACACTAATACCTCTTCAAATGAGTTTGAGGATGTATTCCATGTGAAAATGATCAGACTTCATGTGATGAAGCTCCAGAGGATCATGACATGGAAAGATGGATGTTAGCAATAAATGTCTAATGTAGACTTCATATACAAGTGTTGTATATGGACCCTCGAGAATCCACCTATATGGGTAAGACCCATTAAGGTGTAAATGGATCTTCAATAGAAGGAGGGAGCCTGATGAGAAGGTAGAGACCTTCAAAGCACGGTTCGTAGCCATGAGCTACACACCGAAGAGAAGACATCGCTTGCGATGAGACTTGCTCTCCAGTGACCTTGCTTTAACCCATCAGAATATTGCTAACTATAGCTACACAACTTGACTATGACATCTTCATGATGTGAGTCAAGATTGCATTCCTCTATGAATACCTCTCTGAGGATATTCATATGAATTAGCCCCAGGGCTTCGTGGTTGAGGAAAGTAAGATGTGCAAGCTAAAAAAACTCCATCTTTGGAATCAAATAAGCTTCTTGTAGTTGGAACATAAGATTTGATGAAATTATAAATGTTATGATTTCAGATAAAATCTTGATGAACCATGTGAAGCTTAGTGGGAGTGCCATTGTGTTCATCGTGCTAAATGTAGATATTATTCTAATCATTTAGAATGATATAAGAATAATAATAAGTGTTTTATATTGTGGTTGATTCCATACCTTGAGATACGATTTCAAGGATACCTTTTAGATCTTAGTTCTGAAGTCGTTCAGAAGAAAAGAGAAGAGGATATTGGAACCATCACATTATTAGTACACCTTGGACATATTCCATTTTCTGGAAAATTCCAAGAAAGGCTTCTTTCCCTTAAGATATGGTACTGACCGATCTGAAGGGATATCACCTCAAAGAATTGAGGAAGTGAATGCTAGAACTACTTGCAATTGTGCATCAGTTATAAGAAGCTGAATGTATGCTAGATGTGTACAAGAACCAGATGTATACCATGCAGTGGGAGTAGTAAACTGTTACTAATCCTACTATGGAGATAAAACACTTGATTGCAGTAATAATAATATCTTCAAAGATGATGAAACTTAGAGATAGTGATCTCAAAGTCTTATCTTCAAAAGTTTAAGATCTTGTAGATAGTGATCTATAAGGGTCTTAACTGTAGATACCTTAGGAGATAGAGATCTCCAGGAGTAAAGGTATTCTAATAAGGATTATGGGAATACTAATTATGATAAATTATTAAGCTATAGTGTCAAGGACCCTATAATAGCTTTAACAAAAATTGAGTATTCGTTGCATGAGATGCAACATTCGTATTAGATGCGAGCACTGTTACTGGGGATATGCAAGTGCTGTAAAAGGACTTGGCGTAGTCTCGCGGGAACAGAGTGACTGATCAACTTACCTAGCTATTTTCTTAATAGCCTATGATTGTCGCATGAGTGTGGGTTTAAATGATTAGCCCATTAATGGCTCTTTGGGCTAGTGGGGGATTGTTGGACATGCGAGCCCACAGCGAGCCATTGTGCAATAAATGTTATTGCAATTCACTCCTTAATCTGAAATAAAGAGTAAATAATTTGCATAATAGGTCCCTTAGTACAATTAGGGTTATGTACCATGGCCATCTTAATGATCATATAGCTGTTGATTCAATTACTGAATCATAGAGGCTGGTGCTTAGATGAATATCTGATGAGTTAGATTGAGGACTCATCAAGCACCGTCAAATGATTATTAAGAGATGATCTCCAGGCTTAGTAGGAGATGGCAATCCTTTCTCAGTTAGGCTTATATCTGACCGACCTCTTGATGTAGGTCCTCTGCATAGGAATAGAGATTCGGAGGTGTCAGATTAGTTAGGTCAAAGAGTTGACTTAACGAGATCGAGATAACTAAAGTCCTATATCGTATGCTGTCACGATACAGGCACACATCCTCTGACCGGAGACAGATGTGTTACTATATGTCTGAGTATGTACATTTGGCAGATGATGAATCTCCATTTCATCACCTTTATTCTATCATTTTGGCCTTAAAAACCCCAGCAAATGCATGTAAATAGCATCAAATTGTGCATAATAGCAACCATTCTTTATTGTAGTTATTGTACATAAAATAAGGTTTTTAATGCCAAAATTATAGAATAAAGGGAAGAAAAGAAAATGGAATAAAATATTGCAAATATTTTATGACCCGAACCCCGAGACCAAGCCCAGCATGGAATTGGTCGACAAGGAATAAAGTAGGGGGAGATAAGGGCCAATAATACAATAAATACCTCATTTATTTATTCATCCATTTATGCATTCTTGATACCTATTTTGTACATAATTATTTATTCATCAAATAAAGAAACTTTGTTCATAAAAGTTGTAGATAATAATGTAAATAAAAATACAAAATTGAGTTTGTGTAAAAATAATATACAGTGTACATTTTATACACATAATAAAAAGCCAAAATCTCAACTTCACAGACCCATATCTTGCAAATAAAAACTCCAAATCACCAAAATCACTTTAATTGTATATAGCATTTCATAAACTATTTTATAAAATTGGTTTCATAATTTTTGGAGTCCATCTGTGGAAGTTAGGTTTTTGGCCCTTCTTGTACATAATACCTGATTAAAATATTCATTTTATTCAATATTCATTATTTTCATAAATTCATATTTTTAGAATTTTTTAGATAATGTATATAATTCATGTACATATTGACATTAGAATAAAACCAAAAATAATTTGTAAAATAAAATAAGTCTATGTAATATATAGACAAAATACCTATGTGAAGTATGTACATAAATAAAAAGGGGAAAACATTCTTTAAGTATTTTATTCTTTCATATTTTTATGTACATATTAAATATAATTCATTAAAAATACAAATCAAAAATAAAAAAACCAAGAAAATACATCAAATAAAGTATATACATTATATAGGTAAAATACCTATAAGTATATCTACTTATATATGCACCTATTTATTTAAATATGTAAATAAACTCATAAAAATTAAACAAAAATATATCTACATCACAAAAATAAGTTATAAATTTATAAAATAAGAAAATAAAATAATAAAAAAAAATACACAAAATAAAAATAAATACATATAAATATACTTATAAATACATTATTAAAATAAACTCATAAAAAATACATTAAAAAAATAAATAAAAATCCTAAATAAATACTACATTAATTAATAAACATTTTTTATTTTATAAGCAAAAATTAATTAATTCATTTACTATGTCTAATAATTGAGTCAAATTCGGGCTGATATGGACCAATCACAGCCCTGCCAATGTTGACCGCGGTCAACTGTCCCCTCAGCCTGCAGCCCGTCAAATCTGCCCAACCATGCGTTTTCACCGAATTTTCCCGATCAACCTGTCACTCTAATGACATGGGTCTCTTCACGGCAATTACTCCCAAAAGCGTGTACATACACGCCCATGCCTTGTTTCCCTTGTATATAGCCTCGATTTCTTATTTTTAGCCGGTCAATAAGGGCTCCCATTATGTTCAAAAATAAATCAGCCTCCAGCCCGCCAGATTTGTCAGACCCCCCGTCTTCTCCCATTTTTCCCGGCTGCCCCATCCATCGATTGGCTTTGCTTCCTTCACAAGAAATGCTCCTGGTATCTTGTACATCCACGCCCCCATGTTAAATCTAATGTATATATCACCGATTCCTTATTATTTTCCGGTCAATAAGGGCACATACACATGTTTATAAATAAACCTTCTTCCTCCTCCAAAATTTTTTGGCCATTTCCCTAGCCCTAGAGCTCCCCACCTTCGGCCAAGAGTGCATCCAGGTGACAGATGGAGGTCCCCTGAAGGTTGTGGAAGCTCATGGAGGAAGGAGATGCGCCCACGGCGGCGCTCCGGCAGCCGTCCTGCTCCTTGGCCCTCCGGCCAAGTCGAGACTGCGCATTTATGATTTTTAGGTAGGTTTTCGTTCCAGCATTTTATTTATGTCTTTCATTTCGCATTTAGATTACTAGTGTGTCTTAGATTAGGTAAATCGACCCATTTCGCTTCCATTTCGTTCCTCTCCGTGTTCTCCACCTCCCAGCCACCTTTCTCCAACCAGATCTGTTCCAGATCTGCGAATCGATGCTCACCTCCTCCGCTTCGCCGGAGCATCGCCACCCCATCCATTTTTTCATGCTAACAGCTTCGATTTTTGGTCGAGGAGCATCGCCTCGAGCCATGTGGTCTTTCTGTGCAGGTCTAGTGCGCCAAGATGCACGAGGAGACGAAGTACACGCCGGCGGAGGTAACTGGAGCACCTTGCCTTTTCCGACCTCGCAAGGGCGCTCCAGTCGTCCTCTGGCCGATCTGAAGCCTCCAGCAGATAGAGTGGAGCACCTGCGACGTGTGGGGACCTTTGGGAGCAGCAACGAGCGTCGGGGAGGAGAGATCTCGCCGGGAGAAACTCGCAAGTTGCGAGTTCCTCCCCTGTTCTTCCAGCACCTCTCCTCGCCGTCGGATGAAGATGAAGGCCCCAGTTCGAGCGCCAGCCGTCCGATGGAGCCATGTCCAGACCGTCGAATCACCCCGGGTGATCTAATCTTCACCGCCCATCGTCGAAGCGTCATCGGCTCACGTGGAAGCGCCACGTGTTCAAGTCACGCACATCAGCCGTAGGATCCAGCGCCTTTGGGGGTAATTTTCACTTATGCCCCCGCCTTTTTGTGTATTTAATATTTAGTTTTGTAAATAAATTATAATGTTGTAAATAATCTGTGAATTTCGCTAAAGGACCCCTGTACTTCCTTAAATTGCCTTTTGGTCCTTCCGCGCCTCACGTGCAGTCCCACGTGAGGCGCGCGAATTTTGCACTATAGCCCTGGCGGTTTCTGTTAATTATAAATTAGTTCCAAAAAAATAAAATAAATGTTTATTCCAGTAAGTATTTTTGCACTGTGACCCCTGTGATTTATTTTATTTGCAAAAATGCCCCTGCCAGGCTTTATTATTTTTGTGTCTTTTATGTATTTGTTAAAAATACTTATGTTGCTCCTAAAATTCCACAAAAATTAGGTTAGATGTTTCATGCCCCGTACTTTCACGCCACATGTCCATTTTGCATTTTTTTTGCATTTTACCTAATTATAAAAAATGAAAAAGGAGCCCTTTTTGTATTGTATAAATTAAAAAAAATAAAAAAATTATAAAATGTTTTTGAAAAAAATTCTAAAAAATATATATATATGGTATATATATCGATATATTGAGTCCAGAAAAAAAACCTAAAAATATGAAAAAGAAAAATAACAAAAAAATAAGAAAGATATTAAAAGCTAAAAAAAATTATATATATATATATATTAAGCATTCCTATCTATATATATTTATTTATATACTATATTATTCCCCTCTCTCTCTTCTTATATATACATCTCTTTATATATATTTATATATGTTATATATATACATATTTATATAAATAAAAATATAATTAAAAATAATAAAAAAAGATATAAAATCTAAAAACAAAATAAAAATTATAAAAACAAATAAATAAAAAAAAATTATTACAAAACCCACAACCACAAAAACAATAAATGGACATGAACAATGGATTGAATAATTACATAACACATACATTCCCTCCGCCTCCCAGTGTTCGACCTCTACCTGTACTTACACCTATACACATTTACATGTAGAGTAATAATAAATTTTAACTCCACATTTTTCGATATTCATTGCATATATTTATTGTGGGTTAATTGTTGATCGATCTGGGGATCTTTAAGTGGTCAATTCAGCGACTTGATTTCTCGCCTCGTGAGATATCTAGACCCTTGATTTTCCCCTTTCATCAGCAGACCAATAGGTTGATGACCTAATCAAGGTCTATACACCGGCGCGCTGGTGTGCATATAAGGGCATATGAGTGATACGATCTCTCAAAGGGATCATACAGGTTCAGTTATTAAACCGGAAGACATGAGCTCACTCATGAGATATTGGGAAGAATCAAATTCCATGCGCATGGTCGTCTCGCTTTGGAAGCTTGACTGAATTTGTAGGATTGATATATACATTTGGAAAGTATATGATCAAGACCTAGGTATGATATATGCTTTTGGAAAGTGTATGATCAGTACCGACTCCCAATGATCGAATGAGAAACTTACTGATAAAACCCTGAAGTAGACAGTGTAAAGTTGATCTAATACTTCGGGTTTATTCTGAGTCTTCCAGTATGCAGGATGTACAGGTATTAGGAATACCTGAGGGTGATGTGATCATAAACGATTGTATAACCATGACGCTTCCATTCCTAGGGAGTGATGAAACGGGTTTGGATTTTAGTGACTCCTCTCAGTAGAGAAGTAATCTGATCTTAGTCCAAATGTTGGACATTGATCTAAATGTGATTCAGATTCAATGAGAAGATTAGATTTACGGTCTTGATTTAATCAAGCATCTATGGGAGGCCCGAGATCTGGATTTGAGATGTGATCTCAATATCCATGTCACTATACGTGGAACAATACAATCGCCCTGTCCTTATCTCCAAGTATTCGCGGAGAAAGCGCATTATCCTTGAAAGAGTTCATGGATAATTCTATTGTTGATATATGTATCCGAGAATTGAGAAAATGGATAATTAAATGTGATTTAATTATCATGAATAATATGAATTTGATTCATATTATAAGGAGAGTTATCTTAGATAATTAAATGTGATTTGATTATCAAAGATGTAAATAATGTGAATGTGATTCATATTATTTGAGCACAAGAGAATAAGTTATCCAATATAATTAAATGTGATTTAATTATTATGGATAAGAATAATGTGGATAGTAATATCCAATTATTCATAATATATTATAAATGTGATTTATAATGCATTAGAGAGAGTTAAATATAATTTATATTAGTAGATTAATTATTAATGTGTATTGAATACACATTGTCTAATTAATTGAAAATGTAAATTACATTTTGTTGTGGGTTGTGAATATGATTCACAATATTCCAATGTCAAGATTGCAATATTCCCAAAATTAATTGAGAATTATTTTGATGAATAAAAATCCCAACAAATAGTTGTTGGAAAATAAATAGAGAGAAAATCAAGGAGATGTGCAATCTCATGGGAATCCATGAGATTGCCCTCCCATTAAGAAAGTGGTGGTTGTCACCTCCCTCTAAAGGGGAAGGTTGATCTCCTTTGTATTTTCTCTCCTTATTTGATTGATTTAATTTGGTATTAATATTTATTTGATTTATCAAATATATTTTATCAAAATTAAATCACATGTTGTTGGTTTTTACCAACAGTAATCTTGACCATTGGATTGACATAAATCAATCTCATCCATTGATTTTATATGTCACATGGATTGAGATCCATGGATCCCAAAACCCTATAAATAGAGAGGCATACCATGCTCTCTATTTTACACACAATGCTTGAGAAGCATCTCTCTCTTTTCTCTCTACTCGACATCCCTCTCTCTCCCTCTCATGTGGTCGTCCACCATGGATGACCTAGAGAGGTTCTCCATCGCCGCGGCATCGTTGTTATGCTGCCCGTTCGTCTGCTCGTGGATCTCCATCTCCTTCGGTGCGCCTCGCTCTTGAAGAAGACGTCGGATCTCGTGTGTCGAGATTAGGAGATCCGCCGCTTGGATCATCAACATGAATTGCGAGAAGCACGCGGTTCATCCCCGCGCTCGCAAGCGTCTCCTCCGTCGGATCGGACTTGAGACAGGAGGTCTCTTCGTTTAGAGACTCGATCGCAACCACGCTTCAAGAGGTAATCCTATTACTTGTTTGTGGTTTAGACGAAACGATCCGAGAAGTGTTCTTGGATCATGTGGTTTTGTCGTGAGAATATTTTTTTAAATTCCGTTGCATTGAGCAACTAGTGCGACTAGTCGCTCCTCGTCGTATTCGATACGACACTCATGCTTCCGTGATGTGCTTGAGTATCTAACCATATCCTTCACTACCGAGGGTCGCCGCAGTGACTTTGTCTCCGCCTTGTTTGAGACATTTAGACCTTCACACTTTTCATTCAATCATGGAGCGCCAATTTTATCTACCCCATCTCTGACTCCAAGTGGGTTAGTCCATTGCATGTGGTGCCCAAGAAGACAGACATCACTACAGTTATGAGAGAGTCTGGAGAGGAGATAGCTACCCAAGTACCCACTTCTTGGAGAGTCTGTGTGGACTACAAACGATTGAATCAGGTCACCAAGAAGGATCATTTATCTCAGCCTTTTATTGATCAGATTATAGAGAGGCTAGATGGGAAGAGTCATTACTGCTTTCTTGACGGGTACTCCGGCTACAACCAGGTGGCCATTGGGCCCGAAGACCAGGATAAGACGACATTCACCTGTCTGTTTGGGACTTATGCTTTCAGACGGATGTCCTTTGGTCTATGTAACGCCCCGACGACATTCCAAAGGTGTATGTTGTCCATTTTCTCGGATATGGTGGATTACTGTTTAGTAGTCTTCATGGATGACTTTTCGGTCTATGGAGATGGGTTTGATGCTTGTTTTGACAGCCTAGACCGCGTCCTTCAGCGCTGCATTGAGGTTCATCTTATTTTATCCTGGGAGAAGAGTCACTTCATGGTGACTCATGGGACTGTGCTTGGTCATATCATCCCCAACAAGGGCATGGAAGTTGATCCAGCCAAGGTGGATATCATCAGGAAACTCAATCCACTGTCCCACCTGCGACAGTTACGGTCTTTTTTGGGGCATGTCGGTTTCTACCGATGGTTCATTCATGATTTCAATAGGATTTCCCGACCGTTGACTGATTTGCTAACAAAATACACCGAGTTCATTGTAGATGATAAGTGTCTTGCGTCATTTGAGACTCTCAAGAGTCTAGTTGTTGAGGCTCCTATCCTTCAGCTGCCTGATTGGTCTCTCCCATTCGAGATCATGACGGATGCCTCTAATTTTGCTGTAAGGGCCGTGCTAGGACAGAGGAGGGATGAAGTGACATACATTGGATGTTGTACAACGGAACTACACCATCATAGAGAAAGAGATGCTAGCCGTAGTTTTTTCCTTGGAAAAATTTAGATCATATATTATTGGACCAAAGTGTCTATCTTTACTGACCATACCACCATCAAGTACCTCATGGATAAGAAGGATGCCAAAGCGAGACTGACTAGATGGATCCTTCTACTCTAGGAGTTTGATATTGAGATTAAGGATAAACTTGGAGTCAAGATGTGGTGGCAGATCATCTCTCCTGATTAGAGAATCTTGATGAATTTGAGCATACTGATCCCATTTCAGAGACCTTCCCAGGTGAGGCCATCCTTGCTATCGCCTCGCTCCCATGGTACGCCGACATTGTAAATTATCTTGTTGCCAAGAAAGTTCCACAAGATTGGCCTAGGCAGCAACTTGAAATCTTCCTCACAAAGGCCAAGTCTTACCATTGGGAGGATCCCATCCTTTATCATGAAGGAGGGGATAGCGTCTGGCGTCAGTGCATTCCTTAGGAGGAGCACCATAGCATCCTCACATACTGCAACAAGATTGAGGCAGAAGGACATCATTCCGGGAGGAGAACAACGCAAAAAGTGCTCCAATCCGGCCTATGGTGGCCTACTCTCTTCAAGGATTCTGATGAATTCGTGAAGAGGTGTATTGACTGTAAAGGATGGGCACTTGTGGACAGCGTGATATGTTACCGATGCAGCTCATTCACTTCTGTGTGGTTTTTGACGCATGGGGCATCGATTTCATGGGTCCATTCCCTACGAATCAGGGATTCGAGTACATTCTATTAGTTGTTGATTATGTGAGTTGTTGGGTTGAGGCCATTCCAGCCCGACCCGTAGATGCTAAGACTGTTTGTAGATTTTTTAGGAAGAATATCATTTCACGGTTCAGGGTGCCTAGAGTATTGATATTTGACGGGGGGTCTCACTTTATCAACAACAAGGTAAAGGCCCTTGCTAACGAATTCAGTATAGACCATTGAGTTGCCACTCCATATCATCCTTAGACCAATGGTCTTTCTGAAGTATCAAATAGGGAGATCAAGACGATATTGCAGAAGGTAGTCCGCCCAGACAGAAAGGATTAGCCACAGCTTTTGGACACAGTCTTGTGGGCATAGCGGACTTCCTTCAAGAGTCCTTTGGGTATGTCTCCCTTTTATCTTGTTTATGGCAAGCCCTAACATTTACCTATTAAGATTAGGCATAAGTCACTTTGTGCTGTCACTGATATATTATTGGATCCAGAGAGTATAGGTGATCAAAGGAAGGCAGAATTGACAGCCCTGGAGGAGCTTAGAGATACGACCTTTTCAAGCAGCCTACAATATAAGGAGTGAGTGAAGATATGGCATGATTCTCACATCAGCCATAAGCAGTTTGAGCTAGATCAGAGAGTATGGTTGTTTGATGCCATGCTTAGACTATTTCCATGGAAATTGCAGAGTAAGTGGAAAGGACCATACCTGGTCTGAAAGGTGCGTGACAATGGTAGTATCGATATATCTGAAATGTCATCTGAGTCCACCTTTCGTGTTAACAGTCAGCACTTCAAATCATATCTAGATCATGAGCCGTTGATCATTGACGTTGCCCCGATTCATTTTGCATGAGATGTGGTCTTTGACTCACATCAGTTGCATCTCATGCCTTATTATCACTGTCTTCCACCTTGTATAGATCCAGATATCCATATCATCTCATTCTTTAGTCTAACACTTCATCTGCATCTTGTGATTATGCTATACTTAGGGTGCACTTTACCCTAAGTATAGGGGGTGTCGGATTCTTGATCATTCCTTTAATTCTTTTTACCTCTGTTTTGCTGCCTATACTTAGGGATATTTTACCCTAAGTATAGGGGAGGTAAACCTTGTACATCCTTTTACTCAGTTTTCCCTTTATGTACAGTCGTCTATACCTAGGATTACTTGATCCTAAGTATAGGGGGAAACACCGAGCCCTCTTCATTATATTCTTTGATTCGTCATTGTAGCATATCATTCCTTTTCACTTCCCTATACTAAGCACGAGTTATGTCTTCGTCTTCATCGCTCTTTGTTCACTCTAAGGACATCGTTCGAGCTAAGTATAGGGGGTGTCGTATATAATACAAATATACTTTAGCAATAACTCGTACTTTGTTTGAGTGTGTTAATAAATAAAATGACTAAAAATCCTTTATTTAAAAATCGTAAAAATTTTAAAAATTTTCTTGTACATAAAATCCTTTCTTACACATACATAGCTAT
This sequence comes from Ottelia alismoides, assembly GCA_037367405.1. Classification (NCBI taxonomy): domain Eukaryota; kingdom Viridiplantae; phylum Streptophyta; class Magnoliopsida; order Alismatales; family Hydrocharitaceae; genus Ottelia; species Ottelia alismoides. The sequence continues at coordinate 741,994 of JAZKJV010002130.1, read as the reverse complement.
TTATAAAAACAATTTTTGTACAAATATTTGTAAAAATATTTTGTTTGAAAAAAGTTTGTAAATATTTTTGGTATCAAAACTATGTATATAGTACAATTTTTTTTGTAAAATGTTTGAAAAAGAAAAGTTTGCAAACCCTTGTGTAAATGTTTGTAAATAGTTTGCAAAACTTCTGCATACATTCAAACATTTTCAAAAGTTTTGCACATTTTCAAGAAAAAGATTTACATGAAAAAGATTTTTGTATATACTTGTACATTCTTCTGAATCATAGTTGACATTTAAACTAGCCTGGAATTAAATTGGAAAATGGAGCTTGGTTAAGACCTTAATCCACTTAATTCTAAGAGAAACCTTATAGGATTAAGGGTTGAGACTTTTCAGGTCCATTGGTAACTTAATTCTTTGAGTCTACTAGGCTATGATCACATGTCATCTTGATGAGCCTAAGTAAAACATTTAACAACGCACACATGACTCTCACAGATAATGGCTTTACTTGCACCAGCACCTGATGAATCCACGATTCATCGCCTTTATTCGTTTATTTTAGCTTCACTTCTGTAGTCAAACACCTGTAAATACGCACTAATTCCATGAATTTACCATTTTACATGCACTTGTTAAAAATGCATATTTAACAAATGCATGCAAAATGGTAAATTCATGGAATTAGTGGGTATTTACAGGTGTTTGATTATGGAAATGATGCTAAAATAAAAGAATAAAGGCGATGAATCGTGGAATCATCATTGCCCTATACTTTACCTTTGCTAGTCCCTTTGCAAACACTTATTTGGAAAATAAGTGAAAACAAAAATAAAGAAAAGAAAAAGAAAAGAAGTTAGAACAACATTGACTTTTAAGCTTATCTTCATAAAAATGTAGTATGGAGCTCTGTCGGACCTTTGAATTATTAGTGTGTTGGAACGTTAATGGGAAATGGATTTAAAACCTAACAGCCTCTAAGTTCCACAGGACTCTTATTCCGGTCTTCTCAACAGTCAGACCAGAACAAGTCTACAAACACAAATTCTTACGACTATGAATTCTTACTTGTACGGTGTAAGTGAAATATAGCTCATCATCTCAAAAGTAGCAAAGAAACAGCCTCTCTCAACAAGGTAACTCTAATCTCCCGATCTGGCAACTCTTTCCTCAAGGAGTGGGTATATTCCCTTCTAAGTTCAAGTACAACCAGCTCATGAAGAGGGGATGGAGCTAAGTAGAACATTTAACAATGCACACATGACTCTCACAAACAATGGCTTTACTTGCACCAACACCTTACACATAGCTCTTTACGGATGAGGTGGTGAGGAGGCAGTTTCCTTTGGCTTGGGGTAGAATACGAGGGTAGTACTTCTAGGCAGAACCTCTCGTCTTCTTTTAGGGAAGGAAGTGCACCTCAACTTGGTCTGGCGGTGTTGAGGTCTAAAGACATGAGTTGTGGGTTGCAATAATGCTTCAAAACATGGATAGTATACTGGCTCAAGAGGAAAAGTCCTTATGTATATATGCTGCACCAAGTAGATATGTTGTACATATGCACATCAAAAAAAAAGAAAAGAGAAAAATGTGCAAAAGAAAGAAAAACTCCAAAAAAGTGGCGGGTCTGATAGAAAATGGAATACATACCGGAGTGTATACAGACAAATAAAGTAAAGCTTATGATACCCATTCTCATCTCATGAAGCTTGCAGCAGGAGACTTAGCTACACTGGTTGGGCTCCAGGGATACGTGGCTACACTAGCCACGGTCCATTCTCTTCTTTCCCCTCTTGTTGAGCCGGTTGAACTTGAACTTAGAAGGGTTGTTGAAGGAGGCTGTTATTTTGCCATTTCTGAGGTGGGGAGCTACTTATCACTTACACAGTACAAGAAAAGATTTATGGTCATTAGAATTTGTGTATGTAGACTTGTTCTGATTTGGATTATTGAGGAGTCTTGACCATAGATGAGTGGAACTTAGAGGTTGTTGAGTCTTAAACCTAGGTCCAAATAAGGTTCCGACAAACTAATAATCTAAAGGTCTGACTGAGCTCCATACTCCAATTTAATGAAGACAAGATTAATAATCAACATTGATTCCCCTTCTTTTTATTTTTTTCTCTTTTCACTTCCTTTTTCAAATAAGTGTTTGCTAAGGGACTAGCAAAGGTAAAGTACAGGAGGGTGATGAATCCCTGATCATCACCCTTTATTCTTTTATTTTCGCTATTTATCTTGGCAAAGCATCATGTAAATAGATGTAAATACAATAAGTTAGCATTATGCATGCATTTGTTAATATTGCATAATTAGCATGTATTTGTGCAAAAATAAAAGAATAAAGAAAAAGAAAAAGGAAAGAGGTATTTAGAATAAATACAGAGTGACCCGAACCAAAGAGAAGGTCAAGCATTATCCTGATCGCCAAATAAAACAAGTAGAGAGAGATAGGGCCTACTCTATATTATACATATTATTTGTGTAATTAAATAATTATTTTTGACAAAAAAACTAAAATATTATTTTTACCTCCTTATACATAGTCGTAAAAATAAAACAAAAATGAGAAAAATAAAATAAAAATAAAATCCTCTTTCCCTTGTACAAAATACATGTATATATATCTTACTCTCTATTTATTAAACAACTGTAATAAATAATAAAAATAAAATAAAAATTATTTTATACTCCAAAATTCATGTTATAAATAAAATATAAAAAGTGGGTTATTTTTGTAAAAATAAAAATATAAAAATAAATGTACAAAATATATATGTATATTATACCTTTACATAATACAGTATACTTTATAAAGATTAATTTATTTTCCATAAAAATAAATAAAAATCACAGAAATAAAAAATATTTTTCATTTTATACATTTTTGATTTAAAATCTCTTATAAATTTTTATTGAATTTGTAAGTATTTTGTACATTCAAATTATCTGATTTGTCCACGTCATTTTATTGACCCGGGTCAATGCCCTCTTCCAGGCTTGACCCGACCCGATCATCGTCGCCGAACCGATTTCTTCCCATTTTCCAAATCGGATCACGGATCCCTTCGCCCCGATTCTTTGCCTGTGGCCTCTCCTTGGATCCAAGATCCTCGCGGATCCCTAGGAAGACGCAGATCTTCCTAGGGTTGCATGCCCTTGCCCGAATCCTCCAGCCTCCTAGGAACCCTTCAAATCCTCTTCTCTACCTCCAGGAGCAGTAGCTCGTGCCTCGCGCCTCCCTTCATCCCTAGCCACCTCCGGTTGAGTGACAGCTTCCTGAGGGTCCCTTCGGATCGAAGCTTGGAGGAGCAGCCACGCTACTCAGCTACATGGCCGACGACCGCCGCCGCGTTCAGCCTCCCGACCTTCCACAGCTTGGTTGACGCCATTACCTCACCGACGACATCCGCCTGGAGCTCAGGATCACATTCCCTCCTCCAGGTACCCTTTATTCCCCGTCCATTTCCCTACTCGATTCCGTCAATTGATTCACTGCTGTCGCATGTTCATCTGCTCCGACCAACTGGTTGGAGCCCCGATATCCACATCCATCCGCTCTGATCATACCCCTGACACACGCTCCACCTTGCATCATAGCCTGATCACCCTTAGGCTCGTCCCTTAGGTCGAGATTAAGGACCAGATCTCCTCTATCACCTTCACCGGAGATCGAACCTCGCCCCACGTCGCTTCTTTGCATTTCAGCTCAAATAACCTCGACCAGAGCATCACCTCGAGTCAAGCTTTCCTCCACATGTGTTTTGTGCGCGCAGGAATTCCGTTCATAGCCTTCAGAAGGTTCGCTGGAGTAGCTCCAGGCCACCTTCACCATCACGCACATCCGGCCATCAGCTTCTCCATCGGACCCATCCATTAGACGTGGGTGGCTTCCACGATCATTCCTGACCCTCCCGATCGCTCATCGGAGCTAAGGATCTCCTCTTAGGCTCTAGTGAAGTTCGCCTCGGCCTAGTTCTTCCAGACCTCTTCAACGTCATCGGATCGACTTTCGCCCACCAGATCAGATCTCAGCCGCCAACCATTGCAGCTTTATGGGCTGTTAGATCTGACACCTGATGCATCAGAACCCCATGTCCCCGACACAACCTGAGGCGTCAGATCTGACACAACAGAGGATCTCAACCGCACGTCCCCGCGCCGCCAGAGATCGCTACGTGTCCCCTCACGCACACCGCACACGCCTACCGAGGGTATATTGCACTCTTTTCCTTGTAGTTTGCATGTTTTATTTTCTAATCTATTAAATAAAGTTGTAGTATGAACTTATTGCATTTGGACACTAATGTTTCCATTATTTGCACTTTAGTCCTCCACGTCTGAAAACACGTGCACGATCACGTGTGGTGTTTTTGCATGTTTTGTCCTGTACTTTGTGATGGTTATTGTTTGAATGAAAAGTTTTGTATATTTGCATTTATGCCCCTGTGTGTTGGTCAATTGACATGTGCGTGCATTTCTTGGGATTTTTGCACTAGTAACCCTAGACTTTTGTATGTGTTATTATTTAGTCTGGAAACTTTAGGTTATTTGCATAGGTCCCTACAACCAGTGTGTTTTATTTTTAATCAAATAATTATCAAACCAACTCCAAAAATTCCACAAAAATTATCATTAGCCACTGCTAATGTGTAATATTTTTGATAATTTTTGTGACGCGATTTGTTTTTATTTGATATTTTCAAAAAATAAAAAACCCCTAGAAACGTGTCTGTCTATTTTGTAAAATACCAACAAAATATAAAAATACCCCCACAAATTCTATAAAAATTCCTGTGAGTTTGTTTTAGTTTATTTTCACTTCGGTACCATTTTTTTCATTTATCTCTTATAAAACCCCTAAAATCACAAAAGACCAAAAATGTTATAAAAATTCTTAAAAATTCTAGAAAATTTAAAAAAAAATGAAATTCCAATTTTATAATTAAATCTTTTTATCTACTTTTTTATAAAAATATGTACCAGGACTTTCAGGTAATTTTAGCATTTTAACTTTGCCTTTAGGTCACGGCTGAACAATTAGCTTCTGTTTTGTGTTTATGTTCTTTTTATAAAATTTTATAAAATTCTGAAAAATACCATAAAACCAAAAACATTTGCATATTTTTAAAAATAAAAAATATCTTATTTTCAAAATTTGCATATTTTTAGTCATAATAAAAAAATGTTTAAGTGTGATTCTCTTTATCTTTTTCTTTATTTCCTTATTATAAAATATAAAAAAATTTGCAAATTAAAAACCACAAAAAGATGCCATGTATTTCCTGATTCTCGACTACTTCGTAAGCTTCGCTTGTGCTCCTTGTGTTCGACCCTGATCGCTATACCATGTTAAATAAATAGCGGAGACAGCTGCATTTGATTTCGTGCTTTGATTGTTTTACTTGTGGTCTTATTTTTCTTGATTGATCGTGCCTTGCGATTCGGGTCACAACGACCTTTAGATACTACTTAACCCGAGTTGCTCTGGCCAGTCATCAGTGCACAGGCTGCCGATGTGGTGGAGCCATGAGTGCTAGACAGATCTCGTTTCCTCGAGGAGCTGTAGCTTCAGTTTTATCTCCAGAGGGCTGGTGGTTCGATGGGGCTACAGATGCTGCGATGAAGATGCTTTGCTTGAGATCTTGAGACACGTTAGTGAGGGGGCATCAGAGGAGGGAGAAGGAGGCGAATGGAGCGGAGGCAGTGGCGGACCCATAATTATAGACTAAGTAGGGCACATATATAAAAAAGAAATAATAAATAATATTAAAACCCTTAAAAATATCTCAATACAACACTGCTTTGTAACTGATTCTCCCAATTTATTTTTGATAACATGATGATGACTCCATAGTTGGTTCAGGTGGAGAAATTGAATCGACTAATGGAACTTGAAATGAGGGGGTGGATGACTTTTTTATAAGAAATTTGTCCACATACATGTAATAAGCAATATTTAAGTTAATCACATTGTAGAACATAGATACATGTAATATTATGTAAGTACCTACATATGGAAAAATTCAGTGAATAATTTCATTTTTTATATTTATTAATAAATAATATAGTGATGGATTTAAAAAAATACTACAACCTTCTGTTATTGTAGTGATTCCTATGTCAAATAGATTGCAAACTTAGAGCAATTACCATAATCGTAGCCAAATTACATTTTTCAATCATTACTCATAGCATATAACTTTAATGGGCCATGCATGCAATCAAGTTAAGATTTTGTCGTTCTTGTTATGGGGTTTGTTGATGAGATTGCCAACTAAATTATGACATTATTTATCAAGTCACAATTTTTTTATAATAGGCCCGGTAATTTCAGGGTTCCGGAACGTCTCCACTGGGATTCGAACACGATTCCTTTAAAGTGGAAGTACATTGCGCTGCCACCAAACCACTCCTTGGGTTCAACCAATCACTAACTTCGCCACTGTATAAATGAAGCTAATACAGGACAAAGAAAAATGTTGACCTAGAGGATCAACTAAATGAGATGTTATTGTTGGGGCCAATTTTGTCCAATTAATCTCTGAACTGTGCAATCCCAAGCATTGGGGGTCATTGTCCAATGCATTATTTATAATAATTAAGAAGTCAATTAGAAATTGGTATTAAGATAAAGTTGAACGATGCAAATTAGTTAATGGAATTACATTTTGTATTTTGTTTATCATCTTTCCAATTATATGTTAAGGATATAGGAAAGTGTATAAAAAGTATAATTACTTAATGCTAAAGCATTGATAATTTTATATGAACATATATTTGAATGTGAGAGATAAAATTACTTGCATTTAGAATGTGCAATCGAGATGTGGAATACAAGACTAGGTAGTCCGAGAGGGAGGTGGGGTCATAGTTGTAGTGGGTCTGCAAGAAAATCAAGGAGGCTCTGGTGCACCTGTCAAATGTCCATGAAGGAGCTGGGGGCACGACGTTTCTGAGGTATAAGCGAAGAATCAACCACGATGAGTTCGTGAGGGATCCGATGCTGTAACACGTCTGAGAGGAGGCGAGAAACAATCGTAGAAGGCTTGCGAGAGGCCAAGGAATGCGACACGTCCAAGAGGGAGGCGTAATGATGGAAATTGAGAACTCAACCGCAAGGTGCAATGGGTTCGCGAGGGAGCCGGATACTTCGCATGGAAGGTGTAGTATCACACCTGCTCCATGAGTCGTTGCTATGGGACAGCTAGCATGCAAGGAGGAAGGAGAAATGAATCCTTAGATGGTTGAAGGAATACCTAAGGCACGAATGGATTCGGATGGTGCATGTTCGATGGCAGAAGGGGACACAAATGGATATGATATTATTTTGAAGTGCAAGGGTAAAAGGAACTTAAATTTGCCAAAACATTTAGGGGGGGAGGGGGGGCACGTGCCCCACCTCCCAACTACGTAAGTCCGCCCATGGGCGGAGGAGACTGGGGAGTGGAAGGAGGAGCATGGGGAGTTTTAAGACAGTTATGTCTCTCTTAACCTCACCATGATTTGAAAAAAATTATGATTAAGCTTAACTCATTGACGACGAAAGTAACGAAGAGGTGCAAATAATAAAATAACAAGAAGTGAGAGGCACAACAAAAATTGCAAAAGAAAAGCATAAATGATATTAAATATCTCAAAAAACACAACTTATAAAAATCCTAAAATATGTCGTACGTCCATTCACCAAAGAAACCATTCGCAAAGCCTTTCGGTTGTGGGGTCTCTCTGTACTCCCCACCCCTATATATACTATGTATTCCACTTCTAGCATCTCTCGCCTTCTGTAACAACGGGATCAATCCAACTCTTCCCCCCACTCATCATTTCCAGTTTTTAAGAAATATTGAGTGATTTTGCTTTTTGTGTACCATGAAAGTTTTCTTCTTTGTCGCCGTCTCTGTTACATTCCTGTAGAAATTTGTGTTTTTAAAGAGGGTTTATTGGATCTTGACCACACAATCATTTTGAATCCTGTGAGTGATGATTCAGTGGTACATGAGCTTCCTCCCTTGTAAAATTTTCACTGTATTGGATAAGCATTTACTCGAGAAATGCTACTACTTTTGGATTTTCCAGATATTTAGTAGATATACTATGGGCACTTAAGTTGGGGATCCCTAATTTAGATGTTTAATATAGTATAAATAGTATTTTTTTCAACCATTTATCATAGTTCTTCTCTATCCCTGTTTGCTCCTTCCCTCTTCTTATCTGAGGGTCTTTGAGCATCAGCAAAGCTTTGAAAGATGGGTACAGTGGGTCTTCCCCCTGGTTTTAGGTTCCATCCTACAGATGAAGAACTGGTTGGCTACTATCTGAAGAGGAAAGTTGGTGGTTCCAAGATTGAGCTGGAGGTTATCCCTGTGATTGATTTGTACAAGTTTGATCCTTGGGATTTGCCAGGTTTAATGCTCTTAACTTCCTTTTTTATTTGTTCTTTCCATGTATTTTCTAACTACAATTTCATATGGGCACTTGTAAGGAACATATTTTCATAACAATCGGGTTAGATAGATTGCCTTCTCGTTTCCGATGGATGGTTTAAATGCTAGACAGATTAGATTTATTCTATATCAGTATGATTGATGTTTGTTTGTTTCATAAAGTGGTATATGACATATCCGTGTAGTTAAGGGTTCAATCTTACTTCTCTCTATGCCTTCGTGTTAAATGCTTTATATTATGTGTTGGGGCTTCTTTTGCATGTTTAAGCTTCATTGATTTCATCTATGAAATCATGTTACTCAGATTTTGATGACAGTTTGGGAAGGTTCTTGTTATGTCATGTGATCACCATAATCACTATTTCTTATCCGTAATGCTAATAATGATCAGTGGTATTAGTATCCACAGGGTGTATTACTGGAGGGCTGTGATCACTATCATAATAAGTAAATATAAGCATGAATTAGCACTAAGCTGATAATTTATATCTAACTTGGAGCCAAGATTGATTTTTTGGATTAAGATGCTCATAATGCCCAGAAATAATTTTCCATGAATCATAAGCTCCATATATCATGACTTGTTTATTCCTCACAACGGAAAATAAACAGAGGTTGGCGACTTGAACTCTACGGACTTAGTACTTTTATGTGTTTCTTCTGGGTATTAAGTATTTATTTGGTTTCAACTTTAAAGAAAAGTCAATTTATTTTTGTGGAAGTTTTGAGGTATAATAACTCTGATCATTATATTTCGAAGTCATAGTCTTTTGCTTTGAAATGAAAGGCTTGAACCTGGGCCATCCGGATGGGATGCTCTCTGCAAGTATCAGATCACTTAAAATGTTGTCTAGATTTTATAATCATTTTTCGAACACTTTGATCTCATTCAATGCGCAAATCCTCTTGGTAATATTCCTATCTTTTTTTGAATGTTTAATTGTAAAATATAATCCAGGTCTATTTAGTAAATTATCTGTACTTTTTAGTTTAACTATTGAAAGGTCGTTTTAATTGTTCATGTTGCAGACAAATCCTTCCTCCCCAACAAAGACAAGGAGTGGTTTTTCTTTTGCCCTCGTGATAAAAAGTATCCTAATGGCTCACGCACAAATCGGGCCACTACTTTAGGTTACTGGAAAGCTACTGGCAAAGATAGGAAAATCACCTGTGATCCTTCTACCGTGGCCCTGAGAAAAACTCTTGTTTTCTACAAAGGAAGAGCTCCAGGTGGAGACCGCACCGACTGGGTTATGCATGAATACCGCCTATGTGAAGAACTTGGCCATGGAACTCTAACTTTTGTGGTACGTTAAGTTTGATCTAAACTTTCAAGTGCAATTCAAGAGATTTTTCATGCTGATACACTAAGAAGTTATTCTTCTCTAGGGAGGTTTTGCTTTATGTCGTATTATGAAGAGAAATGAACCGCAAAAGACAAGTGAACTTCGAATTGAATCGAAATCAAAGAGAAAGATAGATACTACAATGGGAAATTTGAGCAGTAGAAGATTTGATGATGAGGTCTTAGATCTCCAAGAAACTCGAGCAAGTATACTTCCAAATCTAACAATGGCTTCAACTACTGGTTCTTCTCTTTCTGAGTGTGGACATGGAATCGAGTCTAGCCCAATTCTATTGGAGATACAACATACTATTCATGAAGATATATGCCAGCCTTCACCTTTTGAGGTGCAAACCATTCTTTGTATTCTTTATTTTTGAGTGAAAGCCCTGAACATGCGACTATTGCATGTATTCTTTTAAGTCTTTTTTTCTGAAGAGGGCATGCTTATATTTTGCAGATTTTCCCCATGGAAGAAGCTATATCATCCGACTTGACGTCTCAGCCTCAGGCAGTATACACGACCTCAGATTCATCAATAAATAGCCCCATATATCCCACAGATACTACTCAATATGCACAGTTTATGAATGGACACTATCCAATAATCCATCCCTATCTATCTGGGTGTTTGACGCCTTACTCCGACTTCTTGAATCACAATGGAAGTTACCCTGATCTGGGAGCGCCCGCGAACTTCAAAAGGGGTGCCTCATCATCTTCAAACAATGGTAAACTAATGCCCATGATTTATGCTTTCAAACATCCTTAATGTTTTTGTAATTGTAACTTTTTAAGCTATAATAATTTTGTTGCAATTACTTATCTGTTCAGTTGTGGAATATGCAACTTGGAATCCCACGACACCCTCAGGGATTTGCAGACAAACAAGTGGAGATGTTATTGGAGACTTCGCAAACATATTCTTTCCCGATGAATCAACATTTGTCTGGTGAATATTTTCCAATTTCACCATTGGATCTCGAACCAACCTTTCTTGGTTCGATCCCGGAGATAACAGTATATGATTGGTTTTTTGGGGTGTTAAATTAAGGGGCCTTCAGCCACAACGCCTTTTTACGTTTGTATTTGAGGGCAGAAGTATGGATTAGCAGTCATTATATGGTATATGAGATAGTTTCTGATATGAATTATGTGAGTAGATGAAGACGTAACTGCACCAGTGTAAAGTGCTGCTTATTATGAATTGTGATTTCATCGATTATGTAGTTGGTGAATAATATTCAGTATCTTTTAGAATGTGATCTCCTGAGTTTCGGTTTGTGCACGTTATGTTTTAAACAGATTATTTGGCATGGCATCGACAACTTCTAACAGTAGCCTATCATCAGTGGATAAATTGGAAACCATATCACCTGTATGGGAAATTATCCTGCAATTAAGAGATGATGTTCAACATTACCCGTTGTAGAGAAAAAAACACAATTATTGTGAATTTGGCTAATATCATCTGCTGAAGGATATTCAGCAGATTTCATCTGGATTACGTGGACATCCCCATTTGGCATTAAATTTGTTCTGTTACGGTCATTAATTAACATAACTGAAATGAGAACATTTATTCAGGTAGTTGTACTGTTAGTATGATTGATATTTACTTGATTCTCATGTACACTATGAGATCTTCGTGGAGTAGACGAGCAAGCTCTACCATATCTGATAGCTTCTAAAGCAGCTTCTAATGTTTCATAATGTTGAAATTTTGGAGGACAGTCAGCAAATTCTTTTGCTTCTTAAAGGCCAAACTAGTTATTTTATATTCATATTGTAATACTTCTTACCAATGTAGAAAAACGAGAATAGCACTCTGAATAAAAGAGAGGATAAATATTCATTTGATATATGACGAACACAGAGTTGTGATCATATCTTTGATCAGTAAACCTCATGGTAAGCTGCTTGGCAATCGGTTAATATTGAGTAGCAATGTCTGAGGTCTTGTTGGGATGCAAGGAGCATTGGTTTTACAGTGAAACAATATCGTGGTATTGAGAAAGGGTTAGTTTTATCATTAGTAGTCACTTGCATTTGTAGCATCTGTTTTATTAGAGGCTTCCATCAAATTTTTTGATTCAAAGGCTTCCATCAAGTTTGTCAATAAATCAGTAATAAGTACATTATTATTTTCAGAGGCAAAACACAAACAAGAACACTGATCACGTGGATTATGGTGTTAAATCATTCTCAAAAGAAGGGGAAAACAGGCAAAGAGAAATCCTAACAACTATGATTTGTCGTCATGTGCTTAATGAAAAAAGGGGTGTGGAAACAAGCCAAGAACAACCACGAAGAAGAATGCAATGGTTTACATGGAAAACCCTATGGAAAGAGAAAAACCGCGGGGGCACAAACTCCCTAATCTCTCTCACAAGAGATTAGGGCTCTCTTCACTAAAACATCATCAACAAAAGTGAGGGATGAGTACAATATATCTGGACATGGGTAAACGATTCCATATCCAGGATCCATTTACCCACTAAAGTACATCAATTTTAACACTCTCCCTCAAGTTGGGCATACATGTCAATCATGCCCAATTTTTCAACATTCAACTCGAATTGCATCATAGGCAGCCCCTTCGTGAAGAGATCTACAATTGATTGACGGATTTCATGTAAGGAAGGTATAACTCGCATGCATCAATCTTTTCACGAATGAAATGCCTATCAATCTCCACATGTACGATCATGCATAACGGGATTATTGGTAAGATTTATCGATGCCTTGTTGTCGCTAAACATCTTCATCGGTGTATAGACATTAGTACCTACTCTTGTAATTGGATCTTCAACTATAAGATTTCAGTGACACCATTTGCAAGGGCATGTTCAACTTCAGCAATAGATTTTGATAAAATGCATTGTTTCTTGCTTCTGCAAATTACCAAGTTCCCACAAAGATACACTGCATAGCCAGATGTAGGCTTTCTATCATCTACAGAACCTGTACAATCAACATCTCTATAACCTTTAATGGTTATATTTTGATTTATTTTGAACATGCAGCCCTTTCGAGGTGATTTTTTAATATAACACAATCTCCTAGTATCTTGATAACAACATTCATGTGCAAGGTGGTAAGAACATGCATGAACTCACTAGCAAAATTCACGGTGTATGAGATATCCGGTTTAGTGAGAGTAAGATAGATTAGATTCAACTCATCTTTGGTATCTACTTTTCACTTTGTCACCTAGAAGATTAACATCTTCTTTGCTTAATTTTTTATTTACCTCCACGTGAGTAGGAACTGGTCTGTACCCAACATGCATGTGTCCATTAATTAATCAAGAGTGACTTTGCGTTGATTCAAACACATACCTTCTGAAGAGCGTGCCACTTCAATACAAAAAAAGCTATCAGCTTCCCTAGATCTTTCAATTCAAATTCAGCAGCAAGAATCCCCTTAAGGTTATTTAGCTCATCATCATCATTACCTATAAGAATCATGTCATCAACATTGATCATTAGCATAACCCTTTTTTCACCCTCCTTTTTTATGAATAGATATGATCTCCATTCATATACTTGTAATCATTTTGTTATCATGTAAACTCCAATTCATTCACCAAGCCCGAGGAGATTTCTTGAGCATGTACAAGGCCCTTTTTAGTTTGCAGCTCTTGTCCCTTTTTTCATATTAAGGTGGTTTCTTCATATAAACATCCTCCTTTAGATCACCATTTAGGAAGGAATTTTTGACATCAAGTTAATAAATTTTCTAGGATAACATAATAACTAAGCAAGGGATGACTCTGACAGTGTTCATCATAGCCACATGAGCAAAGGTCTCGAGATAGTCAATGCCATATTTCTGGTTGCACCCTCTAGCAACTAGTTGAGCCTTGAATCTGTCAATCTTCCCATCCACGGTATATTTAGTAGAGTATACCCATTTAGATCAATAAGATGAGCACCTTTTGGAATATTGACAATATCCCAAGTGTTATTCTTTATCAAAGCATTCATTTCTTCTTGTATAACACTTGACCATGTAGGATCATTTTTGGCTTTAGTAATATTTTTAGGGGCACAAGGCATACCGAAAGAGGTGACAAAGCTTTTATAGGATTCACTCAAGTTAGAGTAAGGAATGTGGTGTTTAATAGGGTGTCAAGTGCATCTCGCATGTAAACCTGGAGGTTTGATGGTCCTCTTACCCCTCCTTTGTGCAATGCTATCACCTGCTTATTCTATTTATGTATCATGTAAGTCACTATTAGTTTTAACAAGTTAACAGGAGTACTATTCAATGCTTCCGATGTTGGATCATTCGAGGATGATTCTAGAGCAATGAGGTTGATTTTTCCATCTTCTCCATCAATACATGTCTTCATTAAGATTAATCTTCTCCCTAAATAAGAACACTATAATCATCATCGTTCAAGAACTGAAGGCCACAAAATCCCTCACATATAGTATCCCCTGAAGAGGGATAGTTGGAAAGAATGCTTTGTTTTCAGAGAAGGTAACATCCTTAGTGAATAAAACGCGAGTATACTTTTTGCATTGTAGAGGAACAAAGTTAGAAACCATTTTTGACACAAGCGTCAAACTTCTTTACCCCATCATCCTTGGTGTGAAGGAAGCAAACACACCTAAACACGAGGTGTGAGAGAAAAATGTGATTGACTTGGATACACACGTATCAACGGAGATTCTCCATTAATGACACGTAATGACATTCTGTTCATTAAATAAACACTAGTAAAAACTGCGTCTCCCAGAATTTCTTTGGAACATTTCATAGAAAAAGAAAATATCGAGTAATCTCCAAAATGTGTCTATTTTTCCTCTTTGCAATCCCATTTTGTTGAGGATTATATGCACATGAGGTTTCATGCAGAATCCCATTCCCAACAAGAGTCCTTTGGACAGAATGTGCCAAATATTCTCTAGCATTATCTAAATGAAATTTTTTAATCTTGACATTATGTTGTCTTTCCACAAGGGCGACAAACCCAATGATAATATCAAGAACTTCACTTCAGATCTTCATAAAAAAAATAGTGGTGTGTTTAGACTAATCAACAACAAAGATGATACAGTAAAGAAATCCCTACAAATATTGTACATTGATGGACCCCAGTCATCAGAGTGCATGAGCTCAAAAGATAAGTAGATTTACTAGCCAATATAGGGAATGTGGTGCATGTCTGCTTTGCAAGTTGACAAACCTCGCATTGGAAAGAAAATTCCAACACTCCGGAAAAATCTCAGGCATCAACTTTCATTCGAAAGAAACATCGATATGACCAAAGTGTTCATACTGCTGTCTTATTAGAATAATATTATCCTTATCATCGAGCTTCATTGCATAAGTAAGGGCCTGACCAATCCAAGCTGGAAGACGATTTAGGCCACCGCCAACCATTTCAATTCGAATCCTTTTTCCCATCTTCAAATCCTCTAGAACACATGACTTGTGGGAAAAAAACAGCCTACAATTCATCTCTTTCATGATTTTGCTGATTGACATAAGTTTTATTTGAAAATAAGGAATATGAAGAGTATCATGAAGAAGGTATCCGTCAACAATAGAAATAGTCCCCTTCCCAGCAACCATAGCAGGAGATCCATCTACAACTGTAACTTTTTCTCTTCTAGAAGATAACTTATAGTCATGAAACATTTTTGGGTAACCTATCATATGGTGAGATGCTCCACTATCGATAATCCATTCAAAATTGTCAAAACCAGAACTATCTATTCTCGTCGTATTTAAAGCCGAACAAAATAGCTTCAGAGTGCATGGGGACAGACTTTCCAACAAGAGATTTCTCTAAGAGTGATTGCAACTTCTTGATAGTATCCATTTGGACTTGACATGTGGGCATGGAGAGGTCATGTGGCCATAAAAATAGTAATGGAAACAAATCCTTTTGTTTCACAACCAAGAAAGCCTCCTGTGTGATTTCTCCACCAATAGCCACTAGAGGCTTTTTTTATTTATTAATGCCTTCTTATCAAATACCAAAGGAGTCAAAATGTTGGTATGTTGGATGTTTGAATTCATTAAAACATTTCATGAAACATATTGAGTGCGCTTCTTCTTCTAGCATCAAAACAACACCAAACAAGAATCTTAGCAACATATGAATAACTCAAAATGCAGCCCTAAATCATAGCAACTAGCAGTGTCAGGTGGGTGGAGGACTACTAGGCGGAGCCCTTCTCCACGAATACTATTGGGTGGAGTTCTTCTCCATGAATACTACATGGGCGGATCCTTAATAGTAATGAGGGGTGGAGCCCTAGCTGGGGGCAGAACAAATCCTTATGATCTGGGCTCACAGAACCAAGCATGGGCTGAACCGAGTGTCGCAACAAGTTGAACTGAGCATGGGAGTGACAAGTTGGAGATAAAAATCACATAATAATCCTTACAATCTTCAACCTAGCTCTGATACCATGTAGAGACAAGCAACACCAATCACGAATAAGAAGGTAATGATTTAGATGGAGAACCCAACGAAGAGGGAAAAATCACGGGGGGCATAATCTCCCTAATCTCCCATATAAGAGATTATGGATCTCTTCATTAAAACATCACCGACCAAAGTGAGATATGAGTGATGAATCTCCATTTCATCACCTTTATTCTTTCATTTTGGCCTTAAATCCCTAGAGAAATGCATGCATATAACATTAATTTGTGCAAAATAATACTAAATAAATGGACAATAAATAATGTATAAAATATTGTATTTAATACTGAAAAGAAAAATAATGAAGTGTCAAAGACCCTGAGTGACCCTAGTCCTCGAGACACAGTCATCATGATGACTTGGTCGACAAGTCATCATGATGATTGGTTGCTAAGGGCTCCGCCTAGTAGTCCTCCAACCACGCGACGCCGCTGGTTGCTAAAGTTCAGGGCTGCATTTTGAGTTATTCGTTCGTTTCTAAGATTCTTGTTTTGGGTGGATTTCTTCTCAACGAATACTACATGATGGATCCCTAACACTAAGGAGGGGTGGAGCCCTTGCTGGAGGTAGAACAAATTTATGATCTGGGCTCAAAGAACCAAGCATGGGTTGAACCAAGCATCAGAAGAAGTTGAACCAGGCACATAGGTGGCACGACGGAGATAAAAAACACACAATAATCCTTATAATGTTCAACCTTTATCTGATACCATGTAGAGACAAGCAACAACAATCACGAAGAAAAAGGTAATGATTTACATAGACAACCCTACCGAGAGGGAAAAGCCAAGGAGGCATAATCTCCCTAATCTCCCTTATAAGAGACTATGGATCTCATCATTAAAGTGAGGGATGAGTGATGAATCTCCATTTCATCACCTTTATTCTTTCATTTTAGCTTAAAATCCCTAGCTAATGTATATAGCATTAATTTGTACAAATTAACACTCATAAAATTGATAATAAATAATATATAAAATACTATATCTAATAACATGACAAAAGAATAATGAAATGAAAAGAAAAAGAATGAAGTATCAAAGACACTGAGTGACCCTAGTCCCCGAGACCTAGTCATCATGATGACTTGGTTGACAATAAATAAAGTAGGGGGAGATAGGGCATACTAAATGTACAAAATACAACCTAAAGCCCTAATTATTTATTCATCAATAATAGGCTTTTGGGACCTATTTTATTCTTAATTAATCATATCTCAAATAAATAAATCCTCCATAAGAAACTTGTACATAAAAATACAAAGAAAAATACAAAATTTATTTCATTAAAAGTAATGCACTACCCAGGATACACATAATAAAAAGCCTAAAGAAAACTTTAGAAACCTGTATCTTCTCTATACCAACCTGAAATTTACCAAACTCACCTTTATTATTCATAAAATAAAATTTTCTATTTAATGAATGTTGTTTCATTTAATTTGGATTAAAGATGCAAAAGTTGGCTTTTGGAACCTCATTGTGAAATATACATGTATATAATATCCAATATATTTATTCTTTATATTTTCACTTTCTTATATTTTTAGGTATCTACAAATATTACTTAAAACACATGTAAATGATAAAATTAGAATAAAACCATTTAAATTAATAAAAAATAAAAAAGATGTAGAAGATATATGTAAATTATACTTATATAATACATATACATAATTATCTAACCAAATAAATAAATCCAAAAAAATAAACTAAAAATATGTAAATATGAAATTTAATAAGTTATAAATAAAAAAATTGTGTTCATAATAATAAAATAGAAAATAGAAAATAAAATTTAAATACCGTAAAATACATGCATATATACCTATATATTAACATGCAAAAACTAACATCAAATAAAATGCATTCTAAAAATAAATAAAAATGCCCTAAAAATTCTACATAAAATATAAAAAACATATGTCATATTTTAACAAAAAATTATTACAATTATTATATTTTTTATAAATTTTCCAAGGGAAATTTCCCTTGGAATTTCCTGGATGGTCCACGTGGACTAACTAGGGCACGAAAACTGTTGACCCGCGAGTCAATTGTCTGGCCGACCCCTCCACATTGTTAGAGGTCTCGTGACCTCTGACTTTCTCCAAATTTTGGAAGAGAACTAGGGCTCGATGGCACTTGATCCCATGATCGAAACTCTTTCCCATACATCCCTCTACATCACCATATCCTTATCTCCCACCAACTCCTTCCCTACTGCACGCAATCGATCCATCTTTTTGCCTAAAAACCATGCTTATAAATTCAACCCTCTGACTTCCTTGCCCTTTTTTATCCCTCTCTCTGTTATGTAACCACAATAGGACTGTCTTGATCAAAGCTCTTGGTGACAACATCATCCTCTCCAGCCTTGTCGGCAAGGAAAAGGGTGGAGGAAGGAGATCCAATTTCGCTAGAGCGCCACCGATCAAACTTCTCTGCTTCTTATTTCCCACTGGTACAAGGTATTTAGATTAGATTTTCTTATTGTATTTCTTTCCAGTAGCTTAGATGTATCTTTAGTTTCGTTAATTAGTCTTTAGTTTTGTTTAATTTTAGAAATTAAAATTACTAGACTCTAGCCCCAAATCCACCATGCCTCCTCTGTTTCAACCCACCATTTTCATCACATCCCCTCGCCCATCTGCTTCTCAATTTTCGCCCTTGTTTTCCCCTTGATCCTGCACAGATTGAGTTGGAACTAGAGCTCCCTCCTCCGCCATCGTTGGAGCTCCATTGTCTCGCCATTCCCTTGTGTATCCAGCTTCAAGAGAGGGTCGATTGACACCCTCTCGTTGTACTCCTCCTTTTTATGTAGGAACGATCGTCAAGCAGAACCTGAATCATCATCTGGAGGTATAGATCAGAACGCCAGGACTATAGAGCTCCAGGGTCCCTCCGATAGACCCCAGAGCCCATTGAGACCTCCTGCAGACGTGTACGAGTCCTGATGAATACTCATTCATCACTCTTTATGCTTTTATTTTAGGTTAATATCTTGGCAAAGCATCATGTAAATAGTTGTAAATACAATAAATTAGCAATAAGCATGCATTTGTTATTATTTCATAATTAGCGTGTATTTGTGCAAAAATAAAAGAATAAAGAATAAAAGAAAAAGAAGGAAATATTTAGAATAAATATTAAGTGACCTAAACCAAAGAGAGGGTCCAATCTGGGCCTGATCTCCAAATAAAATAAGTAGAGAGAGAGAGAGATAGGGCCACTCTAACCTTGTACATATACATCCTTTATGTATATAATTTATTTTTACAAAAATAAAACTAAAAAGATATTTTTTATTTCTTTGTATATATTTCTAAAAACAAACCAAAATTAGAAAAATAAAATAAAAATAAAATAAAACTCTCTCTCACCTTGTATATAATACATGTAAAATATGAATCTTTCCCTAATTAATTTATACTTGTAAATAAATAATAAAAATAAAACAAAAATAATTTTATACTCCAAAAGTTATGTTGTGAATAAATAAAATACAAAATTGGGGTATTTATGCAAAAATAATAAATTAAAAATAAATGAACAAAATACATAGGTATTTTATACTTGTATATAATACAATATATTGTATATACCATAAATTATTTTTCATAAAAATTAATAAAAATCACAGAAAAATTGTTTAGAAAATAACAAATATTTTTCTTTTGTACACTTTTTGATTTAAAATCATTTGCTATTTTTAATTGATTTTACAATTATTTTTGGGTTCCTATTTTCTATTTGGTATAGGAGGAATGTTGACCCCAGTCAACTACCCCTCCTGGACTTCCTCGTGCGCGGATCCGGTTTCGACGCACATTTCTCTGGATTCTCCAGACCCGATCTGCCCACCTCTTACACTATTCCAAGGTTCCGATTATCGAGGGGGGATCCATGATCCTTGCCCGTTGATTCCCTTAGGGATACGCCCCTCGGTTCGTACGCTCGATCCGATTCTTCCAAGCCACCAGGGATGCGCTATAAAAGTCTTCATTTTCTCCCCCATCTAGGCAGCTCACACCGCACCCTTTCTGATACCCTAGATACCTCCGCCTTGGTGACAGCAACAGGAGACCACCTTTGGTCATCGGAGAGGTGCTGTGTAGCCGTAGCTCACCTATCATGGCTGGAGCACCGCCATGAAGAGCCTCCTCCACCAGTTGCAGCGAAGTCGAGTCAAAGACCCCGCCGTCCAACTCCCCTGGAGCTCAGGATTGTCTTAGGACCCTCAGGTAATCATTCCATCATTCATGGCTCTTTTGTTCATTCAATCTTTCGTTTGTCATCTGTCGTCGCTCCGCCAGCTCTGACCAGCCAGTCGGAGCCTCGTTACAATCATCCACCCGTTTTGATTGACGCATCCGCTCACCCTCCATCTTCCCTCGACGTCTGATTACCCTGATCTTGGCTCGGATCGCCAAGATTAGGTCATCGATCTCATCTATGGCCTTCGTCGGAGACCCACCTTCCATTCGCCACTGCTTCTCTCTGTTTTAGGCCCAATAACCCCGACCGGAGCCTTGCTCTGAGTCTAAGCTTTCTCTTGCAGTCCTTAGTGCGTGTGGAGACACCCCCGTTCCCCTTCGAATACCTTCGCCGGAGCTCACCCAGGTCCCAGTCGTCGTCACGTTGATCCGACCGTCAACAACTCAATCAGAGCTAGCCATTCGACGCGGAAGGTCCCCACGATCCTTATGGAACCATTTGATCCTTCATCGAAGCTCCGGATCGCAACCTGTGCTCCGTCAAAGCTCGCCCTGACGCTATTCTTCCAGAGGCCTTCTCCGTCTTCCGATTGAGCCTTTCTTCCAGACGCCATCCTAGCCATCCATCCACAGCAGGTGTCAGACCGCTAGATTTCAGATCTAACGATCCTGTACCAGCCTCGTCACTGACACCCTGACGGCCGTTGGATCTGACTCCTGACAGTTCTAGAGCCGACCGTTCACTCCCAATCAGAGGACGACACCTGGCACCCCACATGCATCTCACGTGTTTGCATAGGTAAATTGCTCATTTTACCCTGCTTTTATTTTAGTTTATCTTTTAGTCTGTAAAATAAAGTATACAGTAGACCATTTTGCACTTTAATACCTGTAGTTTTCCCTATTTGTATTTTAGTCCTGTGGACCCACGTGCTTCGTCACGTCTTTTCTGGGATATTTGCATTGTTTACCTTGGACTTATCTGCTGTTCTGAATTGAAGTTTTATTTTATGTATTTGCAAATATGCCGCTGTGAATGCGGATTTGTGACATGTGCTGATATTAGTGGGAAATTTACAGATCGAACCCTAGAGTTTTATTGTGTGTTAATTATTTTGTCCTAGAACTTATTTTCTAATCAACAATAAAGATGATACAGTAAAGAAATCCCTACAAACATCGAACATTGATGGACCCCAGTCATTAGAGTGCATGAGCTCAAAAGATAAGTAGATTTACTAGTCGATATAGGGAATGTGGTGCATGTCTGCTTTGCAAGTTGACAAACCTCGCATTGGAAAGAAAATTCCGACACTCCGGAAAAATCTCAGGCATCAACTTTCATTCGAAAGAAACATTAATATGACCAAAGTGTTCATACTGCTATCTTATTAGAATAATATTATCCTTATCATCGAGTTTCATTGCATAAGGGCCTGACCAATCCCAGATGGAAGACGATTTAGGCCACCGCCAACCATTTCAATTCGAATCCTTTTTCCCATCATCAAATCCTCTAGAACACATGACTTGTGGGAAAAAACAGCCTACAATTCATCTCTTTCATGATTTTGCTGATTGGCATAAGTTTTATTTGAAAATAAGGAAAATGAAGAGTATCATGAAGAAGGTATTTGTCAACAATAGAAATAGTCCCCTTCCCAACAACCATAGCAGGAGATCCAACTACAACTGTAACTTTTTCTCTTCTAGAAGATAACTTGTAGTCATGAAACATTTTTGGGTAACCTATCATATGGTCAGATGCTCCACTATCGATAATCCATTCAAAATGGGAAAAACAAGAACTATCAATTCTCCTCATATTTAAAGCCGAACAAAATAGCTTCAAAGTGCATGGGGACAGACTTTCCAACAAGAGATCTCTCTAAGAGTGATTGCAACTTCTTGACAGTATCCATTTGGACTTGACATGTGGGCATGAAGAGGTCACATGTACATAAAAAATAGCAATGGAAACAAATCCTTTTGTCTCACAACCAAGAAAGCCTCCTGTGTGATTTCTCCACCTATAGTCACTAGAGGCCCTTTTTATTTAGTAATGCCTTCTTATCAAATACCAAAGGAGTCAAAATGTTGGTATGTTGGATGTTTGAATTCATTAAAACATTTAATGAAACATATTGAGTGCTCTTCTTCTTCTAGCACCACAACAACACCAAACAAGAATGTTAGCAACAGATGAATAACTCAAAATGCAGCCCTAAATCATAGCATCCAACAGTGTCAGGTGGGTGGAGGACTACTAGGCGGAGCCCTTCTCCACGAATACTATTGGGTGGTGTTCTTCTCCATGAATACTACAGGGGTGGATCCTTAATAGTAATGAGGGGTGGAGCCCTTGCTGGGGGCAGAACAAATCCTTATGATCTGGGCTCATAGAACCAAGCATGGGCTGAACCGAGTGTCACAACAAGTTGAACCGAGCATGGGAGTGACAAGTTGGAGATAAAAAACACATAATAACCTTACAATCTTCAACCTAGCTCTGATACCATGTAGAGACAAGCAACAACAATCACGAATAAGAATGTAATGATTTAGATGGAGAAACACAACGAAGAGGGAAAAATCACGGGGGCATAATCTCCCTAATCTCCCTTATAAGAGATTATGGATCTCTTCATTAAAACATCACCAACCAAAGTGAGAGATGAGTGATGAATCTCCATTTCATCACCTTTATTCTTTCATTTTCGCCTTAAATTCCTAGAGAAATGCATGCATATAACATTAATTTGTGCAAAATAACACTAAATAAATTGACAATAAATAATGTATAAAATAATGTATTTAATACTTAACAAAAGAATAAAGGAAAGAAAAGAAAATTAATGAAGTGTCAAAGACACTGAGTGACCCTAGTCCTCAAGACCCAGTCATTACGATGACTTGGTCGACAAGTCGTCATGATGATTGGTTGCTAAGGTCGACGAATACTACATGATGGGGCCCTAACACTAAGGAGGGGTGGAGCCCTTGCTGGAGGCAGAACAAATTTATGATCTGGGCTCAAAGAACCAAGCATGGGTTGAACCAAGCATCAGAACAAGTTGAACCGGGCATATAGGTGGCACGATGGAGATCAAAAACACACAATAATCCTTACAATGTTCAACCTTTATATGATACCATGTAGAGACAAGCAACAACAATCACGAAGAAAAAGGTAATGATTTACATGGACAACCCTACCGAGAGCGAAAAGCCAAGGAGGCATAATATCCCTAATCTCCCTTATAAGAGATTATGGATCTCATCATTAAAGTGAGGGATGAGTGATGAATCTCCTATTCATCACCTTTATTCTTTTATTTTGGCTTAAAATCCCTAGCTAATGTATATAGCATTAATTTGTGCAAATTAACACTCAATAAATTGATAATAAATACTATATAAAATACTGTATTTAATAACACGATAAAAGAATAATGAAAAGAAAAGAAAAAGAATGAAGTGTCAAAGACACTGAGTGACCCTTGTCCCCGAGACCTAGTCATCATGATGACTTGGTCGACAATAAATAAAGTAGGGGGAGATAGGACATACTAAATGTACAAAATACAGCCCGAAGCCCTAATTATTTATTCATCAATAATAGGCTTTTGGGACCTATTTTATTCTTAATTAATCATATCTCAAATAAATAAATCCTCTATAAGAAAATTGTACATAAAAATACAAAGAAAAATACAAAATTTATTTCATTAAAAGTAATGCACTACCCGGGACACACATAATAAAAAGCCTAAAGAAAACTTTAGAAACCT
Source organism: Ottelia alismoides (assembly GCA_037367405.1). Classification (NCBI taxonomy): domain Eukaryota; kingdom Viridiplantae; phylum Streptophyta; class Magnoliopsida; order Alismatales; family Hydrocharitaceae; genus Ottelia; species Ottelia alismoides. Next base: position 717,759 of record JAZKJV010002130.1, on the reverse strand, counting down.
GTATCTTCTCCATACCAACCTAAAATTTACCAAACTCACCTTTATTATTCATAAAATAAAATTTTCTATTTAATGAATGTTGTTTCATTTAATTTGGATTGAAGATTTAAAAGTTGGCTTTTGGGACCTCATTGTGCAATATACTTGTATATAATATTCAATATATTTATTCTTTATATTTTCACTTTCTTATATTTTTAGGTATCTACAAATATTACTTAAAACACATGTAAATGATAAAATTAGAATAAAACCATTTAAATTCATAAAAAATAAATAACGATGTAGAAGATATATGTAAATTATACTTATATAATACATATACATAATTATCTAACCAAATAAATAAATCCATAAAAATAAACTAAAGATATGTAAATATGAAATTTAATAAGTGATATAGATAAAAATTGTGTACATAATAATAAAATAGAAAATAGAAAATAAAATTGAAATACCGTAAAATACATGCATATATACCTATGTATTAACATGAAAAAACAAACATCAAATAAAATGCATTGTAAAAATAAATAAAAATGCCCTAAAAATTCTACATAAAATAAAAAAAACATATGTCATATTTTAACCAAAAATTAATACAATTATTATATTTTTTTATAAATTTTCCAAGGGAAATTTCCCTTGGAATTTCCTGGTTGGTCCACGTGGACCAACTAGGGCATGAAAACTGTTTGGCCGACCCCGTCACATTATAAGAGGTTTCGTGTCCTCTGACTTTCTCCAAATTTTGGAAGAGAACCAGGGCTCGATGGCCCTCGATCCATGATCGAAACTCTTTCCCATACATCCCTCTACCTCGCCTTATCTCCCACCAACTCCTTCCCTACTGCACACAATCGATCCATCTTTTTGCCTAAAAACCACGCTAATAAATTCAACCCTCTGACTTCCTTACCCTTTTTTATCCCTCTCTCTAACATGTAACCGCAATAGGACCGTCTTGATCAAAGCTCTTGGTGACAACATCATCCTCCCCATCCTTGTCGGCAAGGAAAAGGGTGGAGGAAGGAGATCCAATTTCGCTAGAGCTCCACCGATCAAACTTCTCTGCTTCTTATTTCCCACTGGTACAAGTTGTTTAGATTAGATTTTCTTATTGTATTTCTTTCCAGTAACTTAGATGTATCTTTAGTTTCGTTAATTAGTCTTTAGTTTTGTTTAATTTTAGAAATTAAAATTACTAGACTCTAGCCCCAAATCCACCCTGCCTCCTCTGTTTCGACCCACCATTTTCATCACATCCCGTCGACCATCTGCTTCCAGATCTGCCCCCTTGTTTTCCCCTTGATCCTGCACAGATTGAGTTGGAACTAGAGCTCCCTCCTCCGCCATCATCGGAGCTCCATTGTCTCGCCATTCCCTTGTGTATCCAGCTTCAAGAGAGGGTCGATTACAGTTGTACTCCTTCTTTTTATGTAGGAACGATCGTCAAGCAGAACCTGAATTGTCATCTGGAGGTATAGATCTGACCTCCAGGACTATAGAGCTCCAGGGTCCCTCCGATAGACCCAGAGCCCATTGAGACCTCCTGCAGATGTGTACGAGTCCTGATGAATACTCATTCATCACTCTTTATACTTTTATTTTAGGTTAATATCTTGGCAAAGCATCATGTAAGTAATTGTAAATACAATAAATTAGCAATAAGCATGCATTTGTTATTATTTCAAAATTAGCATGTATTTGTGCAAAAATAAAAGAATAAAGAATAAAAGGAAAAGAAGGAAATATTTAGAATAAATATTGAGTGACCTAAACCCAAGAGAGGGTCCAATATGGGCCTGGTCGCCAAATAAAGTAAGTAGAGAGAGAGATAGGGCCACTCTAACCTTGTACATATACACCCTTTATGTATATAATTTATTTTTACAAAAATAAAACTAAAAAGATATTTTTATTTCTTTGTATATATTTCAAAAAACAAACAAAATTATAAAAATAAAATAAAAATAAAATAAAACTCTCTCTCACCTTGTATATAATACATGTAAAATATGAATCTTTCCCTATTTTATTTATACTTGTAAATAAATAATAAAAATAAAACAAAAATAATTTTATACTCCAAAAATTATGTTGTGAATAAATAAAATACAAAATTGCAGTATTTCTGCAAAAATAAAAAAATAAAAATAAATGAACAAAATACATAGATATTTTATACCTGTATATAATACAATATATTGTATATACCATAAATTATTTTTCATAAAAATAAATAAAAATCACTGAAAATAGTTTAGAAAATAACAAATATTTTCATTTTGTACACTTTTTGATTTAAAATTATTTGCTATTTGTAATTGATTTTACAATTATTTTGGGTTCCTATTTTCTGATTGGTACAGGAGGAATGTTGCCCCCCGGTCAACTACCCCTCCTGGACTTCGTCGTGCGCATATCCGATTTCGATGCACATTTCTCTGAATTCTCCAGACTCGATCCACCCTCCTCTTTCTCCATTCCAAGGTTCCGACTATCGAGGGGGGATCCATGATCCTCGCCCGTTGATTCCCTTAGGGATCCACCCCTCGGTTCACGCGCTCGATCCGAATCTTCCAAGCCACCTGGGATGCGCTATAAAAGTCTTCATTTTCTCCCCCAGCTAGGCAGCTCGTGCTGCACCCTTTCTGATACCCTAGATACCTCCGCCTTGGTGACAGCACCCGGAGACCACCTTTGGTCATCGGAGAGGTGTTGTGTAGCCGTAGCTCACGTATCATGGCTGGAGCACCGCCGTGAAGAGCCTCCTCCGCTAGTTGCAGCGAAGTCTAGGCAAAGACCCCGCCATCCAACTCCTCTGGAGCTCAGGATTGTCTTAGCACCCGCAGGTAATCATTCCATCATTCCTGGCTCTTTTGTTCATTCAATCTTTCATTTGTCATCCGCCGTCGCTCCGCCAGCTCCGACCAGCCGGTCGGAGCCTCGTCACCATCATCCACCTGTTTCGATCGACACATCCGCTCACCCTCCATCTTCCCTCGCCGTCTAATTACCATGATCTTGGCTCGGATCGCTAAGAGTAGGTCATCGATCTCATCTATCGCCTTTGCAAGAGACCCACCTTCCGTTCGCCACTACTTCTCTCTGTTTGAGGCCCAATAACACCGACCGGAGCCTTAGTCCGAGTCTTAGCTATCTCTTGCAGGCCTTAGCGTGCGTGGAGACACCCCTGTTTCCCTTTAACTGCCTTCGCCGGAGCTCACCAAGGTCCCAGGCGTCGTCACAATGATTCGACCGTCAGCAACTCAATAAGAGCCGTCCATTCGACGCGGAAGGTCCCCACGATCCTTCTGGCGCCATTTGATCCTTCATCGGAGCTCCGGATCACAACCTGTGCTTCGACAAAGCTCACCCTGGAGCTGTTCTTTAAGAGGCCTTCTCTGCCATCCGATTGAGCCTTTCTTCCAGACGCCATCCTAGCCATACGTCCGCAACAGGTGTTAGACCGCTAGATGCCAGATCTAACGATCTCGTACTAGCCTCGTCACCGACACCCTGACGGCCGTTGGATATGACACCTGACAGTTCCAGAGTCGACCGTTCACACCCAATCAAAGGACGACACCTGGCACCCTCAACACAGCTCACGTTTTTGCATGGGTAAATTGCTCATTTTACACTGCTTTTATTTTAGTTTATCTTTTAGTCTGTAAAATAAAGTATACAGTAGACCATTTTTCACTTTAGTACCTATAGTTTTCCCTATTTGTATTTTAGTCCTGTGGACCCACGTGCTTCGTCACGTCTTTTCTGGGATATTTGCATTGTTTACCTTGGACTTATCTGTTATTATGAATTGAAGTTTTATTTTCTGTTTTTGCAAATATGCCGTGGTGAATGCAAATTTGTGACATGTGCTGATATTAGTGGGAAATGTACAAATCGGACCCTAGAGTTTTATTGTGTGTTAATATTTTGTCCTAGAACTTATTTTCTTTGCATTTTGGTCCCTGTGTGCTGTGTGTTTTATCTTTGATTAAATAAAAAGCATTTTAGCTCCAAAAACCATGAAATTTTGATACGTGGCTCCTGTCACTGTGTAGGAATTTTTATGAAATTTTGGTTCTGTTTTGATTTCATTTATATTTTTAAAAATTCAAAAACCATAAAAATTGTCACTGTATGTTTTAGAAAATCAAATAAAAATACTAAATGTCTTGAAGAATTCTAAAAAAATTCTGGATTGTGTGTTTTGTTGTGCACAAGTTTTTGTCCATTTTTCGTTTTATTCTCATTTATAAAACTTATAAAAATTGAAAAATAGTGAAAATTATAAAAATCATAAAAAATTCTAAAAAAATCAAAAAAAAATGAGTTTCTTCTTCTATAAGTAGATTTTAGGTTGTAGTTTCTCTTAAAAATACTGCTCGAATTTTATAGCATTTTAATTATTTTTAATCTGCCTTTAGATTCCAACTGTAGATTCGTTTCTATTTTTGACTTTATTTGATTTTTAGAAAATTAATTAAAAATCAGAAAAATCCAAGAAAATTCACAAAAACATTTTAATATTTTCAAAACACATAAACATTTTTGTTTGGAATTTTTGAGTATTTTTGGTGCTTTAAATAATTGTTTGAGTGTTGATTTTTGACTTTATTTTGTTCTTTTCTCTTTTTAAAATTCATAAAAAATTGAAAAATTTAAAAACCACCAATTTCTTTTCTTGTCTTGAATTCCCGACTACTTCGTAGATTCTGCATTTCGTGCTCCTTGTGATCGACCCTGGTAGCTATACCAGGTAAAAATAAATAGGAAGACCGCTTGCCACATTTTGATTGTTTTATTCTTTTATTTAGTGGTCTAATTTTCTTGATTGACTGCGCCTTGCGATTCAGGTCGCAACGACCATAATTATTCCTTAACCCGAGTTGTATCCGCATGTCATCAGAATGGCGCCGTTGCTGGGGAGCATGGCTTAGTAGTCGATTTTCCTTTTTTGGCTTTATTTTTATTTTCCTTCTTTTTATTTTCCTTTATCTATTTTCTTTTTATTTTTGTTTTTGTTTCTTTTAATTTCTTTTTATTTGTTCATTTTTATTTTTCATTTATTTTATTTTTATTTCATTTTATTTTATTTATAATAACTGTGGCCTGGCATAGTTTCTGTTTCCCTTTCTTGGAGGGCCCGACGAGCGAGGGTGGCTATCTTCAGAGAGCCGAGTCACCCGATTGACTTGGAGGCGGCTCGTTTCTGCATCGAGCCGCAGGAGAGCGTAGGAGAGGAGGAGCATGACTTTGGGAGTTGTAGTTTAATTTAGCTTAGTTTTATCTTTGATATTATTGTTGTAATAACACAGGACCAGACTTGGATTCAGATTTGGCTTGATCTCGGGGTCTGTTTCGCCGAGCACCGGTGTGCTCGGGGGACCTCACCGTAGATTTTTCGCCAGTTTTTCTTTTTTATCGCATTTTTCTTTTATTTTTGATTCTCAAAGTTTTTGGCCCTTAGAATTAGGATTTTTGGATTGATTGCGACGTAATTATTTAAGGCCCCGGCCCTAATTGATTGTCTATTTATATAGATCGATAACTGGACCTTATTAATTAAATCACAAAAGAAAAAGTAAACTCGATCACAACTGAGGGGTCATGTACCGCTAGAGGCCGTATACAACACTGGTAGGATCCGTTGTGGCGGACACCGATCGGCATCAGAGACCAGACCCCGACCCCTCTTGTTGACCCGTTAGCTACAGTTCTTCGCGAGTAGAAATTATTTATCTAAGGCTGATTTATTCTTGCATCATATAGGTAGTTTTATTTCAGTCTTTTATTTTATGCGCAGATCACTCTACATGTAGAGAGCTGGAGTCAGGTACGCATTACTTACTCTGCATGCATCATAGTATTTGATCGCCCATCAGGTTTTTCGACTTCTCTCCCTGTTTTTGGACTTAAAATAACCAGGAGAATCGAAAAATTCGTTAGGAGTTGATTGCTTTGAAAAATACCTAAAAAGAAAAAGTATAAAATTGGGGCTTCTAAGACACACTTGACTCTAAAAGACACCTCACTTAAAAATTTGTCTTGGGAGAGCAATCCCCTCATTGTCTGGTTTGGATGAGCGAGAGAGTGAACCGTACACTAGGCTAGAGCCACATCCGACCTCTCCTCAGACTACTGATTTTGGGTTAGTCGTTCTCCAGTGAGGATCACTCCGATTTCCGGTAAAGCGGGTCGCAATATCTTTAACAGAGCGAGTCGATCGAGTAGCCGGTAAACGATCTGCGACTTGTACTAGCTGGGAAAGATCTAGCCTTGGGATCGGGACAGTCTCTGGGAGTGTTGGATTCCCAACAGCTCGCTTAATCACTCTGAAAGACTGTTTGATCACCTAATAAAATCGACAAGATAAAAGACTGAACCTTTACGGTCATCCGCTCTGCATGAGTAGGTGAATTGGGGGTTTGCTTGACCGATCTTGTGTGCTTTTCCAGATCTCATCCGCCTTCACTTGCAACATCACGATGATGGGCCAGAGGTCCCTTAGGCAGCCTTTGGCTGCACCGCTTTCGAGCACTCCGATCCACTCATCTAGGTTGGTTCGCGAGAGCTGAGACCCGCTCTCCGAACCTGACTTTGAATACGCCCTGTTCCCACTCGATCACCCTTCTACCAGTCCTGAGGTGCCCGAGCAGAGACTCGAACATACATTTGATGATTTGACGACACCTGAGTTTGGGTCTTTTGCCTTTGCATAGACCATGGCTAGCAATGAGGAGCTAACCGATGGATCCAGCGAGAACAAGACCTATGTGTTAGATCAGGGTGCTATCAACAACACCCTGTTAGCCTTCCTGGAGACCATGCAGCATCAGATCAGAGACTAGGGGCTTTCATGGTGGGCAAGCATCGAGAGATGGAGCAGATGAGAGCCGACAGAGAGCAGTGCAGAGCTGGTGGAGGAGGAAACAATCACGAGGGAGAGACTGAGGAGCCAGCACAGCCAGCAGCACCTGCACGACCGATGATAGAGTTGCACAATCCTGGTGCAACTCTGACCGACAGATGGATTCAACTGCCAACCATTTTGGGAGATTTCAAGCTCTCGCCTTAGACTATCCATCTTCTACCCAGATTCCACGGAATCGCCACCAAGGAGCCACACCTCCATCTCCCAGAATTTGAGATGATCTACAGCACAATCCACGATCGACTCATGGACGAGGATACCATCATGATGACGGCCTTACTGTTCTCCCTTGTAGATAGCAGCCAACTGGCTGAAGCACCTAGGGAGATACGTCACATCATGGGAACAGCTCCGGAACGAGTACTTGAATAAGTACAATCCACTCGACTGGACGAATGTGGCCAGAGCCCTGATCAACAACTTTTCTATGCTCCCCAATGAGCAATTCCATGAGGCATGAGACAGATTCAGGGAGCTCACAGATTGGTGTCCCCATCATGACATATCCAAGCCCAACCTTGTCCAGAGTTTCTTCTGCGGGCTTACACCGGAGTTGCAGGGGTTAGTGAATGCATCTTGTGGGGGCTCATACTTCACCAAGGATGAGCATCATGTCTGGGCCATCTACGAGGAGATGGCAGAGAACTACACAGTTATGTCCCAGACCCGACTATATGCATAGGGGAAGCCCACACCACATGCCGTATCCTATCAAAGATAGCACGGGTCGATGCCAATCCATCTACATCATCAGCAGCCGCAACACAGGAAGAGTCGACGACCGCTGATATGGGGATCATCAGCGAGAAGTTGGACCACATCGAGCTTATTGAGAAGGAGTGCCAGGGCATGTCTCAGATAGATCCGATGGCACATACGCTGAGTGACCTGAAGACCCAAATCATGTGTCTCCAGGAGGCACATACGGCTTCTCAGCCCCGTCTCAGGTCACAAGAAGATCACAGCAGTAGCAGCTCGACCAAGCCCTCCGTCCACTACTGACAGGTGCATCACATACAGGCGGAGCCGTTCCATCAGTAGCAGCGGCAATATGTCCAGCTACCACCATCTCCAGACAGTCAGATGGTGGTCTACCAGCCGGATCAGCCCCTGGCAGTTCTTCCCCCACCCACTTACGAGCAGGAGCTGTTGATGGAAGTCAACGGGATTTGGTATGACTGACCTCAGCCCGAGATCCGATGAAACCATCCCAGATTCTGTTGGTCGACTGGAGGTGCTTCTTCCTAGCAGCAGCCTCCAGTTCAGGGTGGCCAGTTCAGCCAGCAGCAGCAGCAAACCCAGTTCCCACAGCCACAACCACACCCACCTTACCAGCAGTAGGGTCCTCGTCCCTATCAGCAGGGACAGTCGTGGAGGCAGCAGCAGCAACCTCAGTAGTTTCATCCCTAGTATCCCTCTTATCCTCAACAGCATCAACCTCACTTTCAGAGAGGCCACCTGTCCGTTTCTCATGGGCCCGTCTATGAGAACCCAGCTTTAGATGATCTAGCCCGCCTTATCTCCGAGAAGCAGGCTACATTCAGACGGGAGATGGACGAGTTCCGTCAGGAGATGAGAGAGATAGTAAAGGGTAAGGTCGCCATACCCTCTCAGATCGAGCCAAATCTGAACAATCTGAAGAGGAAGTCTGAGCAGGTAGAGTTTACAGAGGTTACCACTCCTAGTGATTCACTTGGTGATATTTCTGCATATACTTTTGATGCTAACTCTGTTACACTTAGGAGCGGTAGGATGCCAGTCGGCGGTGCCTCGTCTGAGCGACGACCACATGTAGACTCAGGAGTGCCAGATGTGGAGGAGAGGGGTGTTGATGCTGCTCATGATGATGTTGATGACGGTGGTGCTAACGCCACCAAGGATGTTGATCCAGCTGACGGTACTGAGGCCGTCACTTCACCAGATGCAGGAGGTGGTGCTGATGCCACCTGATATGATGTTGAGCCAGAGTGCGGTGCTGATGCCACAAGTCCAGATGCTGCGGGTGGTAATGAGGCCACCCATTCTATTCCAGTTGCATTTCCTTTTGCTTTTGTATCTCAGGACTATTCTGGAAAATGTAATAAAGGGAAGGGTTCTTCATTTGTGATTCCATCGGTGATGCATGGAGATGTTTGTATGGATTCTACTTTGCCACAGCAGCAGGGACCCGATCCTAGTCCCACATCTATCCCCTTCCCTCAGCACTCTGCTTGGCGAAGGGGACTAAAAAAGAAAATCCAAAAAAATCTCAGTAGCTAGAGTTCAGTCATCAGATGATAGACAGATTCCAGATACAGCTGACTCTAGAGGAGGCCTTGGAGCACATCCCTCTCTTCCAGAGGAACCTTAGAGAGAAGACTACTATTCGCAGGAAGAGGAGGAACCATCACTCAGAGATCCATGTGCCTACTCAGGCCACCTGCTTCGCCATCCAGAACCGTCTGCCAGCCAAGAGGCCAGATGCAGGAGCTCCCTATGTCAGATGTCACATACATGAGCAGAGGTTCGATCAGACTCTATTAGACAGCGGTTCTTCCATCAACCTACTTCCGGTAGCTTTATTCGATCGATTCAAGTTTGGCCCTCTTCGACAGAGCAGGACGGTCCTTCAGTTTATTGATCGATCTGTCAAGAGGCCAAAGGGGTTGCTGAAGGACGTGGACGTCACATTTAGGGCCTGAAATTCCGCGTGGACTTCGTTGTGTTGGACATGGAGATCCCTAAATCTGTGACCAATACCCCCATCTTTTTAGGATGCCCGTTCTTGGCCACAACCAAGGCAGTGTCCGATCATGACAGCGGGAAGGTATACTTTTGCGTCGAGGGCGAGAGTATACAAATAGAGACGATTGATGAGACTAGAGCGCGAGATTCAACTTGCTCAAAGGCACTCAGTGATTCAGAGCATATGATAGAGGCAGAGCGAGACGTCCACCAGGAGTGCGATTTTGTGATCACAGACGATGAAGCAGCTTGATCAGACCTTATTTCACGAGCCATCCTCTCACCTTCATATTCTGCTGATGCCCAGATTCCAGTAGAGGAGAGCTTGGAGAGCGCATTCTTGGCAGAGGACACATTTCAAGCAGCAGATCACCTTCAGGACAACGAGGCAATAGATATTTCTTTTGATTCAGATTCAGATCCCTCGGAGTCAGATATTGATTGGGAAGAGTTTGATGAGTTGCTTTCATATCTGATTCCTACAGAGCCAGCTGCTAGGGTGGAGATTGATCCTATTCAGAGCATAGACACACTAGTAGAGCAGTCTTCACCAGCTTGTCATGATCAGTGAGAGTTCTCCCATTAAGATTTGGTTGCTTTCACTCAGACCTTTCAGAGGCCAGATCCTCCAGCTCCCAGTTGTCCAGAGCTGAAGCCCTTGTCCCAATCGTTGAAGTATAGGTTCCTTGCGGGCGAGCATGAGATGCACCCAGTCATTATCTCAGCAGATTTGACTGGAGAGCAAGAATCTCGTTTGATGGAGGTTCTTGAAAAGAACTGCAAGGCGATAGGATGGAGCATAGTTGATCTCTAAGTCCGGCCCTGTGCTCTCACCATATCTATCTCGAATAGGGTATCGATCCATCATGTAAGTTCCAGTGGTGGCTGAACCCGAACCTTCGAGAGGATGTCATGAAGGAGATCTTGAAATGGTGGAGCGCCGATTTTATCTACCCCATCTCTGAATCCAAGTGGGTTAGTCCATTATATTTGGTGCCCAAGAAGATGGGCATCACTATAGTTGTGAGTGAGTCTGGAGAGGAGATCTCTACCCGTGTACCCACTTCTTGGAGGGTATGTGTAGACTATAGATGATTGAACCATGCCACTAAGAAGGATCATTTCCCATTGCCTTTTATTGATCAGATTATAGAGAGGCTAGCTGGGAAGAGTCACTACTGCTTCCTTTATGGGTACTCTGGTTACAACCAGTTGGCCATTGCGCCCGAAGACCAGGACAAGACCACATTCACCTGTCCCTTTGGGACATATGCTTTCAGACATATGCCCTTTGGTTTATGTAACGCCCCGGCGACATTCCAAAGGTGCATGTTGTCCATATTCTCGGATATGGTGGGTGAGTGCTTCGAGGTCTTCATGGACAATTTCTCGGTCTATGGCGATGGGTTCGATGCTTGTCTTGATTGCCTAGACAGCGTCCTTCAGCGATGCATCGAGGTCCATCTTGTGCTATCTTGGGAGAAGAGTCACTTAATGGTGATTCAAAAGACGGTGCTTGGTCATATCATCTCCAACATGGGCATAGTGGTTGATCCGACCAAGGTGGATATCATTAGGAAACTCAGTCCACCGTTCAACTTGCGACAATTATGATCTTTTTTATGGTACGTCAGTTTCTACGTATGCTTCATTCATGATTTTTGTAGGATTGCCCGACCGTTGACTGATTTGCTGACCAAAGACATCGAGTTCATTGTGGATGATAAGTGTCTTGCGTCATTTGAGACCCTCTAGAGTCTAGTTGTTGAGGCTCCTGTCCTTCAGCCTCCTGATTGGTCTCTTCCATTCGAGATCATGACGGATGCCTCCGATTTTGCCGTAGGGGCCATGCTGGGACAGAGGAGGGATGGAGTGCCATTTGCCATTCACTATGCTAGCCGTACATTGGATGCCGCACAACGAAACTTCACTATCATTGAGAAGGAGATGCTAGCCGTAGTTTTTTCCCTAGATAGGTTCAGATCTTACATCTTTGGATCGAAGGTGACAATCTTCATAGATCACACCGCCATCAGGTACCTCATGGCAAAGAAGGATGTAAAAGCGAGGCTGACTAGATGGATCTGTCTACTCCAGAAGTTTGATATGGAAATTAAGGATAAGCCTGTAGTCAAGAATGTGGTGGCGGATCATCTCTCTTGATTAGAGCATCTTGAGGATTTTAAGCAGATTGATCCTATTTCTATGACCTTCCCAGATGAGGCGATCCTTGCTATCGCCTCGCTCCCGTGGTACGCTGACTTTGTGAACTATCTTGTTGCCAAGAAAGTTCCACAAGGTTGGCCCAGGCAGCGACTTGAGACCTTCCTCATGAAGGCCAAGTTCTACCATTGGAAGGATCCCGTCCTTTATCATGAAGGAGGGGATAACATCTGGCGTCGGTGCATTCTTCAGGAGGAGCACCATAGCATCCTCACTTACTACCAAAAGCTTGAGGCAGTGGGACATCACTCTGAGAGGAGAACGACACAGAAAGTGCTCCAATCTGGCCTATGGTGGCCTACACTCTTTAAGGATTCTGATGAATTCGTAAAGAGGTGTACTGACTGTCAAAGGATGTGCACTTGTGAACAGTGTGATATGATGCCGATGCAGCCCATTCACTTCTGTGAGGTTTTTGATGCATGGGGCATCGATTTCATGGGTCCATTCCCTAAGAGTCAGGAATTTGAGTACATTCTGCTAGCCGTTGATTATGTTAGTCATTGGGTTGAGGCTATCGCCTCTCGAACCGCAGATGCTACGACTATATGCAGATTTTTGAGGAAGAATATAATTTCATGGTTCGGGGTGCCTAGAGTGTAGATATCTGATGGGGGGGTCTCATTTTGTTAACGATAAGGTAAAGGCCATTTCTAGCGAGTTCAGTATTGACCATCGAGTAGCCACTCCATATCATCCTCAGACCAATGGTCTTGCTAAAGTGTCGAACATGGAGATCAAGACTATATTACAGAAGGTCGTTCGCCCTGACCGAAAGGATTGGTCACAACTTTTGGACTCGGTCTTGTGGGCGTATTGAACTTCCTTCAAGACTCCTTTGGGTACATCTCCCTTTCGCCTCATTTATGGCAAGCCCTGCCATTTACCTGTTGAGATTATGCATAAGTCACTTTGGGCTGTCACAAACATACTTTTGAATCCAGTGAGTATAGGAGACCAGAGGAGGGCAGAATTGGCATCCCTGGAGGAGCTTAGAATGCAGCCTTTTCGAGCAGCCTACAATACAAGGAGAGAGTAAAGGAGTGGCATGATTCTTATATCAGCCACAAACAGTTTGAGCCAGATCAGAGAGTATGGTTGTTTGATGCTAGCCTTAGATTATTTCCAGGGAAGTTGCAGAGCAAATGGAAGGGACCATACCTGGTCCGAAAGGTACATGACAATGGAAGCATTGACATATCTGAGATGTCATCTGAGTCTACATTTTGTGTTAACGGGTAGCGGCTCAAACCATATCTAGATCATGAGCCACTGGTCGTTGACGTCGCCCCTTTTCATTTTGCGTGAGATGTGATCTTTGACTCACATCATAGCCTCTCACACTTGATTATCACTGTCTTCCACCTTGTATAGATCCAGATGTCCATATCATACCATTCTTCAATCCAACACCCCATTTGCATCTTTGATTATGCCATACTTAGGGTGTATTTTACCCTAAGTATAGAGGTGTCAGAATTTTGATTTCCTTTTACCCTAAGTATAGGGGAGGTAGATCCTGTACATACTTCCACTCGGATTTCCCTTTGTGTATCTGCTATACTTAGGATTACTTGATCCTAAGTATAGGGGGAAACACCGAGATTCTTTTCCATTCTATTATTTGATTCATCGTTGTAGTATACCATTCCTTTTCACTTCCCTAGACTTAACACGAGTTATGTATTCTTCATCGCTCTTGATTCACTCTGAGGACATCATTCGAGCTAAGTATAGGGGGTGTTGTATATATTTCATATATACTTTAGCCATAACTCGTACTTTGTGTGATTGTGTTAATAAATAAAATGGCTAAAATCCTTTATCTAAAAACCTTAAAAATTTTAATTTTTTCTTGTACATAAAATTCTTTCTTACACATATATAGTTATTTATAATAATATTTTTGTACAAATGTTTGTAAAAATGTTTTGTGTATAAAGAGTTTGTAAATATTTTGATATCAAAATTATGTATATAGTACAAAATTTTTGTAAAATGTTTGAAAAACAAAAAGTTTGCAAAAATCCTTACGTATATATGTGTAAATATTTTTCAAAAGTTATGCATCCATGTATCCATTCATTCAAACATTTTTCAAAAATTTTGCACAATTTTCGAAACTTGTATAAAAGCATTTTTGTATATATTTATACAGTTTTTCTGAATCATAGTTGACATTTAAACTAGCCTGGAATTCAATTAAGAAATGGAGCTTGGTTAAGACCTTAATCTACATAATTCTAAGAGGAACCTTATAAGGCTTAGGGTTAAGACTTTTTAGGTCTATTTGGGACTTAATTCTTTGAGTCCACTAGGCTATGATCATATGTCATATTGATGAGCCTAAGTAGAACACTTAACAACGTACACATGACTCTCCCAGACAATGGATTTACTTGCACTAACACTTTACACATAGCTCTCTACAGATGAGGTGGTGAGGAGGCAGTCTTCTTTCGCTTGGGGTAGCATACGAGGGTAGTACTTTTAGGCAGAACCTCTTGTCTTCTTTTAGAGAAGGAAGCGCGTCTCAACTTGGCCTGGTAGCATTGAGGTCTAAAGACAAGAGTTGTAAATGCTTCAAAAGAGGGATAATCTACAGGCTCAAGAGGAAAAACTCCTTATGTATATATGTTGCACCATGCAGATATGTTGTACATATGCACATCGAAAAAAATGTGCAAAAGAAAGAAAAACTCCAAAAAAGTGGTGGGTCTGATAGAAAATGAAATACCCACCGGAGTGTATATAGCCAAATAAAGCAAAGCTTATGTTACCCATTCCCATCTCATGAAGCTTGCAGCAGGGAGACTTAGCTACACTCGTTGGGCTCCCTATTTGGACATGGCTACACTGGTCATGGTCCATTCTCTTCTTCCTCCTCTTCTTGAGCCGGTTGCACTTGAACTTAGAAGGGAATACCCCGCTCCTCGAGGAAAGAGCTTCCAGACTAGGGCATTAGAGTTACCTTTTTGAGGAGGGTTGTCACTTTGCCATTTCTGACGTGGGGAGCTACATATCACTTACACAGTACAAGGAACTATTCATGGTCATTAGAGTTTGTGTATGTAGACTTGTTCTGATCTGGATTATTGAGGAGTCTTGACCATAGATTAGTGGAACTTAGAGGCTGTTGAGTTTTAAACCTAAGTCTAAATAAGTTTCCTACAAACTAATAATCCAAAGGTCTGACTGAGCTCCATACTTCAATTTAATGAAGACAAGTTTATTAATCAACCTTGATTCTTCTTCTTTTTCTTTTTCTTTCTCTTTTCACTTCTTTTTCAACTAAGTTTTTGCTAAGGGACTAGTAAAAGTAAAGTATAGGAGGGTGATGAATACTCATTCATCACTCTTTATTCTTTTATTTTAGCAAAATATCTTGGCAAAGCATCATGCAAATAGTTGTAAATACAATAAATCAGCAATAAGCATGCATTTGATACTATTTCATAATTAGCATGTATTTGTGCAAAAATAAAAGAATAAAGAATAAAAGAAAAAGAAGGAAATATTTAGAATAAATATTGAGTGACCTAAACCCAAGAGAGGGTCCAATATGGGCCTGTTCGCCAAATAAAATAAGTAGAGAGAGATAGGGCCACTCTAACCTTTTACATATACACCCTTTATGTATATAATTTAATTTTACAAAAATAAAACTAAACAGATATTTTTATTTCTTTGTATATATTTATAAAAACAAACAAAAGAATAGAAAAATAAAATAAAAAATAAAACTCTCTCTCACCTTGTAAAAAATATATGTAAATATGAATATAATGTTATTTAATTTATACTGGTAAATAAATAATAAAAATAAAACAAAAATAATTTAATACTCCAAAAATTATGTTGTGAATAAATAAAATACAAAATTGGGGTAATTATGCAAAAATAATAAATTAAAAATAAATGAACAAAATACATAGGTATTTTATACCTATATATAATACAATATATTGTATATACCATAAATTATTTTTCATAAAAATAAATAAAAATCACAAAAAATAGTTTAAAAACTAACAAATATTTTTCATTTTGTACACTTTTAGATTTAAAATCATATGTATTTTTAATTGATTTTACAATTATTTTTGGGTTCCTATTTTCTGATTGGTCCAGGAGGAATGTTGACCCCGGTCAACTACCCCTCCCGGACTTCCTCATGCGCAGATCCGATTTCGGCGCACATTTCTCTGAATTCTCCATACGTGATCCGCCCACCTCTTACTCCATTCCAAGGCTCTAATTATCGAGGAGGGATCCATGATCCTCGCCCGTTGATTCCCTTAGGGATCCGCCCTCGGTTCGCGTGCTCGATCCGATTCTTCCAAGCTACCTGGGATGTGTTATAAAAGTATTCATTTGCTCCCCTAGCAGGGCAGCTCACGCTGCACCCTTTTCTTATACCCTAGATACCTCCTCCTTGGTGACATCAACTGGAGACCACCTTTGGTCATCGGAGAGGTGCTGTGTAGCCGTAGCTCAACTAACGTGGCCGGAGCACCACCGTAAAGAGTTCCTCTGCCAGTCGCAGCGAAGTCGAGGCAAATACCCCGCTGTCCAACTCCCCTGGAGCTGAGGATCATCTTAGGACCCTAAGGTAATCATTCCATCATTCCTGGCTCTTTTGTTCATTCAATCTTTCGTTTGTCATCTGCCGTCACTCCGACAGCTCTGACCAGCCGGTCGGAGCCTCGTCACCGTCATCCACCCGTTTCGATCGACGAATCCGCTCACCCTCCATCTTCCCTTGCCATCTGATCACCCTGATCTTGGCTCGGATCGCCAAGATTAGGTCATCAGTCTCATCTATCGCCTTCGCCGGAGACCCACCTTCCATTCGCCACCGCTTCTCTCTGTTTTAGACCCAATAACCCTGACCAGAGCCTTGCTCTGAGTCTGAGCTTTCTCTTGCAGGCCTTAGCGTGCATGGAGACACCCTTGTTCCCCTTCGATTACCTTCGCCAGAGCTCACCCAGGTCCGAGCCGTCGTCACGTTGATCCGACCGTCAACGACTCCATCGGAACCAACCATTCAAAGCAGAAGGTCCCCACGATCCTTCTGGCGCCATTTGATCCTTCATTGGAGCTCCGGATCACCACCTGTGCTCTGGCGAAGCTCGCCCTGGCGTTGTTCTTCAAGAGACCTTCTCCGTTGTCCGATTGAGCTTTCTTCAAGACGCCATCCTAGCCATCTGTCCATAGTAGGTGTCAGACCGTTAGATGTCAGATCTAAAGGTCCCGTACCAGCCTCGACACCGACACCCTGACGACCGTTGGATATGACAGCTGACGGTTCTAGAGCCGACCGTTTACACCCAATCAGAGGACGACACCTAGCACCCCATGCGCATCTCACGTGTTTGCATGGGTAAATTGCTCATTTTACCCTACTTTTATTTTACTTTATCTTTTAGTATGTAGAATAAAGTATACAGTAGAACATTTTGCACTTTAGTACCTGTAGTTTTCCCTATTTGCATTTTAGTCCTGTGGACCCACGTGCTTCATCACGTGTTTTCTGGGATATTTGCATTGTTTACCTTAGACTTATCTGTTGTTATGAATTGAAGTTTTATTTTCTGTATTTGCAAATATACCCCTATGAATGCAGATTTGTGACATGTGCCGATATTTAGTGGGAAATTTACAGATCAGACCCTAGAGTTTTATTGCGTGTTAATTTTTGGTTCTAGAACTTTCTTTCTTTGCATTTTGGTCCCTGTGTGTTGTGTGTTTTATCTTTGATTAAATAAATAGCATTTTAGCTCCAAAAATCACGAAATTTTGACACCCGGCTCCTGCCACTGTGTAGAAATTTTAGTGAATTTTTGGTTCTGTTTTTATTTCATTTAGTATTTTTTAAAAATTTAAAAACCTTAAAAGTTATCACTGTATGTTTTATAAAATCAACTGAAATATTAAAATGTCTTGAAAAATTCTAAAAAAAATCTTGATTGTGTGTTCTGTTGTGGTTAAGTTTCTATCCAATTTTCATTTTATTCTCATTTCTAAAATCCATAAAAATTGAAAAATAGTGTAATAATCTTATAAAAATCATTAAAAATTCAAATAAATTTAAAAAATGAGTTTTCTTCTTCTGTAGGTAGATTTTAGGTTGTAGTTTCTCATAAAAACCACTCGAATTTTATAGGCATTTTAATTATTTTTAATCTGCCTTTAGATTCCAGCTGTACATTTGTTTCTATTTTTGATATTATTTGATTTTTAGAAAATAAATTAAAAATCTAAAATCCAAGAAAATTCACAAAAACATTTTAATATTTTAAAAACACAAAAGTATTTTTGTTTGGAATGTTTGAGTATTTCTGGTGCTTTTAATTATTTGAGTGTTGATTTTTGTCTTTCTTTTATTCTTTTCTCTTTTTAAAATTCATAAAAAATTTGAAAAATTTAGAACCCACCAATTTCTTTTCTTGTCTTGGATTCCCAACTACTTTGTAGCTTTTGCATTTCGTGCTCCTTGTGATCGACCCTGATAGCTATACCAGGTAAAAATAAATAGCAAGACTGCTGGCCACATTTTGATTGTTTATTCATTTATTTGGTGGTGTAATTTTCTTGATTGATTGCACCTTGCAATTCGGGTCACAACAACCATAATTATTCCTTAACCCGAGTTGCATCCACGCGTCATAAAGTCCTAGGGAGCGATTGGCACCATTAGAGAAGGAATTGGTGGCTGGACATAGAAGAGCTTCACGATCGAAGCTCGCCAGCCCCGTGTTCTTGGGTTGTTCTTTGTGACACCTGAGGAACAGTATGATCTCGACCGAGCTTCAGTTCTAATCCATGCCATCCAATCCACGTCGAAATGAAGTCCACCCAATACCATAGATTGAGCCACATGGAGCAAGGTCCTCCCTCTGATCGCACACTTAAAGGGGTAAATATATCAGTGCCCCCTTTCTTTTTTCTATTTATAAATCTGTCTTGTAAATATTTAAGTACGTTTAATATTTTGTGTAAAAATTACATGGACCCCTTATGCTTATTGGATATTACATTGAGGTCTAATGCTGGCTCACATCATGCAGCGTCACACGTGTGGTTGGAAAATTTCAAGGATACCCCACCAGGTTTCTTTATTTGTATTTGGTCTGTTAACTTTTTATGTATTTCTGCATAGAACCCCATGTACTTTATTTTTACTGCATAAATGACCTTGTAAGGCTTGCAATTATTTATTTATCTTTTTATTTTTTTAAATATCTCATGTGCTTGTAAAATTCTAGAAAAATCATAATAAATGTTTCATATTATGCTTGTTCAAGACACATTACTATGTTAGCATTTTCTTGCATTTTTCCATTTATTAAAAATAGAATAGGAGATATTTATTCCTTATTTAGATATAAAAATACAAAAACATTATAAATCCTTTTCTAAAATTCTTAAAAAAACGTATATTATATATTACTATATTTTACAACTCACACAAAAAATCACATAAAATATAAAAAATCATTAAAATTAAAAACACCTAAATCTAAAAAAATTTGCAAAAAATCCATAAAATCAAAAAATTAGTTTTCTATTGTATAATTTGCTTTATATTATATATTATATATTAAAAATAGTTTTTGGGAATTATCAACTTATTATTTAATTTTAAAATTCTAAAACATTCAACATGTTATTATATTCCCTGTTTTGTTATATTTAATCAATTAAAAATTCATAAAAATGATTAAACAATTATAAAGAAATCTTAAAAACATACTTTGTAATTTTTGAGTATATATATTTATATTTATAAATAGAAAACCATATATTGGGTATATATACATAATATTACTTATATATACTTATAATCATTATTATTAATTATAAATACCTTATATATTTTAAAACCCTTAAAAAGATTGTACTTATATATATATTTTGAATTTTTATATATATCAGATATAGTACTTATCTTATACATATTAATACATATACATATATACTTATTATATTTTTAAAATGAAAATGAAATAAAACAAATTGAAAAATTAATAAGAAAAATAATTAAAAATACAAAACTATTAAAATTTTAAAAATCAATAAAAAGTTAAATATAATAAAAAACCATAAAAACAAAATAGAAGAAAAAGTATAAGAATAGTTGTTTATTTTTATTTATAGACAATAATTATTAACTGATATGCCTATTTGCATTCAGTGATTTGAACCATACACTTGCTAGCTATAGACATTTATTTGCATGGTAAAATAAATTTCATCCCGCATAATTTTCATTGATTTATCATAGATTGTAGGCTGATTGTTTGTATGAATTGGGTGATTGAGACCGAGTACTATGAGAGAGGGTCGACAAAATGATTACCAGATCAGACTTGTCAAACACCGCATGCCCTCCAAGACCAGGTGTTAGGATCCTCGTCTCCCTGATTCAATAAAATAGCATTGTTGCCGGGGAGCATCGTATGATAGGATTGTATACTCATCAGCATCATTATTTCTATTTTATTTTCTCTTTTTATAAAAAAATGTTTTTCTATTTCTAACCATCTCTTTTATTGAATTCTTTGTGAGGGGCCACATGGCGAAGGTGACTTCTTAGGAGGTTGGTGCATCCAAGCTACGAGGAGATCAACCTTTTCTTTGTAGACTGATTGGAGAGAGCAAGGAAGAGGACCGAGAGAAAGAGACACAAAAATCTTAGTGTAGACTCTTCTTTTTACTTTGTAAGAGAGAGAGAGAGCCATTTTTAGTTTTACAATAATTATTTATAATAATATAGGTACACTGGATATTTTGGACATTGACACTCTCCGAGGTCCATTGCCCGGGTGATTGTTTACCTGGGGGCCTCATCAATTTTTCCGCATTTTTCTCATTTCTACACTTTTATTCTCCCTATTTTCCTCTTATTTTTGTTTGTTTTTTGTGTTTTGAGCTTTCTACCTTTATTTTCTTTGCTTTATGTGAATGATCCCTTAGATTTTTCGGACTTGCTTGTTCAAGTAATTTAGGTCCAAACACCTAATATATTCATGCACCTATAGTCTCTATGTTTGGACTTAGATCAAACTCAATTCATTCTTCACGATAATAGCTATTCTTGCTTAGGGCGATTACACCGGCTTGCATTTGCATATAGTGTAAATTTTAATTTATATCTTGCATCCCACATGTAGAGAGCTGGGAAACACTGTATTCTCCTCACTGAACATGCATCATTAGATACTAAGGTGAGATTTCCATCTTAGCATCAACTTGCATGACTTTTCCACTATATCCCTCAGTTTTGTATCACTTAGGAATTTAAATAAAAATCTGAAAAATTCATTATGCAGATTATCTTGAAAAATACTCAAAAAAGTGAAAATAAAAAATTAAAATAAGGGACTGTTTGATGAAATTCGATCAAATTTAAAATTCATAACTAACCACCCTTGTTTGAGATTCATAAAGCTCACATTGTTTTCAGGTACATTTAAGACTGAGTAAGGCACGACCCTAGAAAAATAGAGCCAAAAACCCATCCTAATTACAACCTTCTTATTGACTAGATTCACTAAGTATTGACGCTTATATCGTATGTGGGCGAGTAGGGCCTTGTCGACGATAGTGTTCTCACCTTGTGTAGAACATCCGACCTGGTCCGAAGTATTGAGCTTATTCCATCCTCATCAGTGTGTCTGTCTCATCATTCCACATCCGAGTACCTCGCTAGGGGAAAGTAGTGGTTTCGTCTATCAATTTCATCTATTCTTTGGCTGAGTAGTGGATCCAAACCCAATAGCAAGGATTCTCTCTAAAAAGTGGTAGTTACAGGTTACAAAGGAAGTGGGAAGTATGAAATATTTTCCTGGCATTACTTACTCTCCCATAGGGCTAGCCCACTAAGAACTTGTTATAAGATTTGCCTGAAAACAAAAATAAAACCGAAAAGATAAAAATAGCCAAACTCTTATGGCTTCACATTATGTTGGGTAGGCGAATTCAAATTGTATTGTGTTTATTTGAATTAGAATTTACGTCAAAGATCTAATCCTATATGCTTACGCCATTTTTCATTTTATTTGTTTTCATTTCTTCTTGCCCCGCTCATTTCGAGCCTTCCGCTATTTTCCTCTTTACTTCTTTATAGTTAATCACCATATTTCATTCCTAATCTAATCCACTTCTATCCAAGATGTCATCTCATATATGGTTTGGTCAGGACTCTGCTAACACCTACATTGATTACATGATTGAAACATCTTCAATAATTCGAGGCGATTTCTGAGAACCCGATTTGGATCTTGCGAACTGATGAATCTCCATTTCATCATCTTTATTCTTTCATTTTGTCCTTTGAACCCTAGCAAAATGCATGTATAAAATATTAATTGGCATAAAATAACATCTCTTATTTATATTGTAAATATTGTTTACAATAATTTATTTAAAGCCAAAATAAAAGAATAAAGAAAAGAAAAAGAATTAAATACCATAGGTATTGAATGACCCTAAACCTAGAGACCTGAGCATCACAATGACTGGGTCGACAAGGAATAAAGTAGGGGGAGATAAGGATAAATAGTAATTTAAAACCCAAATTCATAATTCCCTAATAAATATATTTTGGGACCTATTTTATTATTTTTTATTTACACCTCAAATTAATAAACTTTGGACATGAAACTTGTAGATGAAGATACAAAGAATGATAGAAAATTTATTTCATTAAAAAATAATGCACAGTGTACCCTAGACAATCAAAATAAAAACCAAAATAGAAACTTCCCAGACTTATATCTTCTCCATATGAACTCTCAATTCTCCAAACTCACCTTTATTGTTTAGAAAATTAAATAAGCTATTTAATGAAGTGGTTTCATCCAATTTGGAATTGAGATGCAAAAGTTAGGTTTTGGGCTCTCATTATGCAAGTTAAATAAATTAAAAAATTAATATATTTACTATTTATATTTTTCATTATTTTATATTTTTATAATTTTATAAATATTATTTATAAAACATGTAAATAATTAAACTAAAATAAACCATTAAAAATACAATAAAATAAACAAGTGCACTCCATATATTCCGTCTTAGACCTACTTATACAGAATCCTTTAGTCTCCAATGAATGTCTCCAGACCTCAAGTCTGTCATTTACTCCATCTCTAGTCTAGTCAATCAACATAATATCATCAGCAAATAACATACACCAAGGTAATTCATCCTGAATGTGACTTGTCAACTCGTCCATAATCAAAGTAAAAAGAAATGGATTCAAAGCTGAACCTTGATTAAGACCAATGTTGATGTCAAAATAGTCAATTGTTAGCAATGTGAGCCCGAGGCGAACCATTCCT
The DNA here is from genome assembly GCA_037367405.1 of Ottelia alismoides. Classification (NCBI taxonomy): domain Eukaryota; kingdom Viridiplantae; phylum Streptophyta; class Magnoliopsida; order Alismatales; family Hydrocharitaceae; genus Ottelia; species Ottelia alismoides. The sequence goes on along the minus strand of JAZKJV010002130.1, from coordinate 694,524 downwards.
ACAATAAATGTTATTGTAATAAATGATTTATCAATAAAAGTTATTGATTATGTTTGTTTCACTCCCTTTCTGATATTGAATGAATGAATGCAGTATTAAGTCCCTCTGTACAATATGGGTTATGTACCATGGCCAACTTGATAATCATACAGCTGTTTATTCATTGATTGAATCATAGAGGCTGATGCTTGGATGAATATCTAAGGAGTTAGATAGAAGACTCATCAAGCATCATCAATGATTGACAAGTGATGATCTCCAGCCTGAGAAGGAGATGGCAATCTTTTCTCATTAGGCAGATATCTGATTGACCTCTTGATGCACGTCCTCTGCATGGGAATAGTGATTCGGAGGTATAAGAATAGTTGAGTCAATGGGTTGACGTAACGAGATCGAGATAACCAAAGACCTATGATGAATACTGTCACATCACAGGTAGACATCCTCTGACCAGAGACAAATGTATTGCTATATGTCTAAGTGTGTACATTTGGCATACCATTAAGTTTATGACCTAACCAAGGTCTATACACCGGTGAGATGGTTTGCATGTAAGGGCATATGAGAAATACGATCTCTCAAAGGGATCATACAGGTTCACTTATGAACCGGGAGACATGAGCTCACTCATGAGGTATTGGGACTGATCAAATTCCATGCATGGTCATCATGCTTTAGAAGCATGACATGAATTTAAAGGTAAGATATATGCTTTGTAAAAGCATATGATCTGTACCATATCCCAAGGACCAAGATTGAGAAACATAGTGATCAAACCATGAAGATGACAGTGTAAAAGTGATCTATATCTTCAGGATGATCATGAGTCTTCCAGTATGCAAGATGTACATGTATTAGGAATACCTAAGGGTGATTTGATCGTAAACGATTGTATAACCATGCCGCTTCCATTCCGAGGGAGTGATGACACAGTTCTGGATTTTAGTGACTCCTCTCATTAGAGAAGTGACCTAATCTTAGTCCATGTATTGGACATTGATCTGAATGAGATTCAGATGCTATGAGAAGATTAGGTTTACGGTCTTGGTTTAATTAAGCATTTATGAGAGGTTCATGGGATCTGGATTTGAGATGTGATCTCAATATCCAAGTCACTATACGTGGAACAATACAATCGCCCTGTCCTTATCTCCAAGTATCTGAGGAGAAATAGCATTATTCTTGAATGGTTCAAGAATAATTCCATAAGATCTAAGCATTGAGAAATTGATAATTAAATGTGATTTAATTATCATGATGTATGAGGAATTATCCAATACGTAAATGTGATTTAATTATCATGGATAAGAATAATGTGGATAGTAATATCCAATTATTCATGATATATTATAAATATGATTTATAATGTATTAGAGAGCGCTAATTATAATTTATATTTGTTGATTAATTATTAATGTGTATTGGATACACAATGTCTAATTAATTGAAAATGTAAATTATATTTTTGTTTTGGGTTGTGAATGTGATTCACAATTTTCCAATGTCAAGATTGCAATATTGCCAAAATTAATTGTGAATTATTTTTGGTGAATAAATCCCAACAAAAGTTGTTGGATAAATAATGGAGAAAATAAAGGAGATATGCAATCTCATGGAAATCCATGAGATTGCCCACCCCACTTGGAAGGTGGTGGGCGGCACCCAATTCCTATATGGAATTGGTGGCCGTCCACCCTATTCCTTGGGGTGGATTGATCTCCTTTGTAGTCTTCTCATTATTTAATTGGTTTAATTTTAGGATTGATGTATATTTGATTTATCAAATATATTTAATCTAAATTAAATCACAAGTTGTTGGCTTTTACCAACAACAATCTTGACTATTGGATTGACATAATTCAATCTCATCCATTGATTTTATATGTCCCATGGATTGAGATCCATGGATCCCAAAACCCTATAAATAGATAGGCATACCTTGCTCTTTAGTACATGCTAATTGGTAGCACATCTCTCTCTCTCTCTCTCTCTCTCTCTCTCTCTCTCTCTCTTTCTCCTCACATGCCAACCCTCTCCCTCCCTCTCTTAGTGGCCGACCACCATAACCCTAGGAGAGGATCTCGTCGTTGCCTACGCCACCACGCCGCTGCTTCGACGCTCTGCGGTTCTCTGTCTTCTTGGAGTGCAACTTTCATGAAGGAGATGTTCAATATCGTATGACGAGATCAGGAGTTCACCGTGCTTGGATCATCTCGTTGGATTGCGAGGACAACACGACTCATCCCCGCGCTCGCAAGCCGTTTCTCCGACGATCGGACTTGAGACAGGAGGTCTCTTTTCGTAGAGACTCGATCAACCACGCTTCAAAAGGTATTGCATTATACTTGTTGTGGTTATAGATGAAATAATCCGAGAATCGTTCTTGGATCATGTGGTTTCATCGCATGAAAAATTTTAAATTCTGCTGCATTGAACAACTAGTACGACTAGTCGTTATTCGTCGTATCCGATACGACGATCACGCTTCTGTGATTCGCTTGAGGATTTTTTCCATATCCTTCAAGTGGTATCAGAGCCTTAGGTCGAGGGTTTTGGATACGATTTGCAAACCTAGGTCGACTTGGGTTCGTGGAAGTCACGAAAGTTTTTTTATCGCATTTGATTTTCGCGCTTCTGTTTAGTGAATTAATTAGACACTGTTTAGCATGTTTAAATACGAATTAAATACTTGGATTTTGTTCCCCATTAAATAAGGAAACCATAGGATCTGAGTTTACGTAATTTGGATTTCGTTTGCTTGAGATATGGTTGTTTTAATGAACATGTATGCACTGTGCGGGAACTGCAAATCTTAACGTGACTAATGAGTTAACTACTGTTTAGACTTGCCTTGAAATGCGTGAAATATCACTTGGGTTCTGTCCTAAATAAAATTAGCAATCTATGAAAATTGATTTTGTCTAATTTGGATTTAATATGATTGAGATATGTTAATTTTAATAAGTAGGGGTCACTGCTGAAATTACAGTCCTAATCAAGAACCATGTGATTGTCAATTAATGAAATTAATTGTTAATTTCAAGAAATAATTATGGAAAATATTTAAGAAATATTGGAAGATGATTATTTCCTTAATTGACTTAGCCTCAACCAATATATTGATTAGATTTGATCTAGATCAAAATTGGAAACACAATCATCAAACTCCTTGCTTGAATAGGATTGGGAATTTGTCTAGCAAATTTCCTTATAATAAAAAATGTTTTGATTACTATATGGTATAATTTCATTTGAAGAACCGATGATCATCTCAAGTACAAATTGATCTATTTGGCATTATCCTTTCCCGAGGCGGATATGGTGTCTAGTTGGAGATCGCTGGGGTAGCAGGTTGCAACGTATGTGGTCCCCGTCCCACTCTCGCTGGTACTGGCCATGACAGCGGGTAGGGACATGATAATGCTGAAGAAACCAAGATGTATTTTCTAATTATTAAAATACGAATTAATACGTACTTTGAGAATAATACCATATATATTAAAGTAAGACAATCAAGTTTGATTGATTGAATTGGATTGATAATTAATTTAATATGATAGAATTAATTATGTACAATTAAAATATACTAATATGATTAGAATTGATAATTCCCTTGGAAGAATTAATTTTATGAATGTGATTCATGATAATAAATTAAATTTGAATAAGAGGTGGAGGATCACATAAGTGACATCCATGGTCTCCCGTCAAGGCGAAGGGTTTCCGTCGCCAGGGATTGTATATAGGAGATGCCTGTACGAAGTGACAGCTCCTATATGCAAGCGCATCTGGATCGGACTCTTTGCTTCTCGAAAGAGTAAGGCCGTATGCGTAGTGTCCCCAATATCGGATCCTCATATTATTGGGGCGATATTGGATTGCGTACAGTGAGTTCTATTCATGTTGACAGTTGGTTCAACTAATGACGGGTCAACATCACCTTAGGGGTGGTGGGCCCGGGCATTAAAGACCAAATTGGGAAATGCAAGTTGTACTTGCAAGGCAGAATGTGTTCCCGCTTCTCTTTATTGAGTTGTAGTTTCTCATATTATTGGGATGTAACAAAGATAAAGAGGAGATCCCAATTCTTGCTTGAGATATAACAGTAAGTATATCGCTAACTTTGAAAGTGATTAAGCGAATGAACTTTCAAAGTTGATAATGCAAGAATAATTTGATTTAAAAACCTTAATCAAATATCATAATTTTGAATATATGATTATATGTTCTAATATAGTGCATTTTCAATTTCAGAAAATGAAGTCCATGAACCCACTGAGCAGGCTTCTGGAGGTCAACCAGTTGACCGGATCGAATTACTCGGATTGGATCCGTAATTTGGAGCTTGTACTCTCAGCGGAGCACATCAGTTATGTGCTCTCAGAAGATAAGCATGAAAACCCTAAATCTAAGGAAGAAAAAGCATACAATGACAAGTATGATAAAGATCATGTCTTGGCAAGATGCTACATCTTGGGTTCTCTCTCCAATGTTCTTCAGAAACAACATGTGGAGATGAGTACTTGCCAGGAGATTATGCAGAATCTGAAAGATATGTTCGGTGACATTAACCGCACCCAGCGGTACAACGTTATGAAAGAACTCGTTCGCTGCAACATGCAGGAAGGGACTTTGGTCCGTGAACATGTACTTAAAATGTTTGGGTACTTATCGGAGGTGGAGACTCTAAGGGCAACCATGGATGCAAACATGCAATCTAATTTCATTCTGTTGTCGTTGCCCAAGTCTTTCAATAACTTTGTGGTGTCATTCCACATGAACAAGTTGGAATTGACAAATGCTGGGCTTCTTGCTGCATTAAAGTCTGCAGAACACGTGATGAAGAAAGATGGTCCCGCTGGTAGTGCAATGGTTGCACAGGTCAGAGGGAAGCGCGGTCGGAAGCGTGGTTCTCAGAAGGGCCCGACCCAGATTAGAATGAAGAAGGGACAAAATGTTGGCTCGTCTTCCAATGCATCCACTCTAATGACGTCGAAGAAAACCGACGTCTGTCACCACTTCAAAAAGCCGGGGCACTGGAGACGTAATTGCCCGGATTACATGAAGTCAGCAAACAAAGGTAAAGCCCCAGCAGATATGAAATCTACTTTTATCATTGAAACCAGCTTTCTCGTCGGAGGAGAAGGAAGTTGGGTTGTTGATTATGGTGCTTCTGTTCATGTATGCAATTTGTTGCATTTGTTTCAGGAAACTAGAAAAATTGAAGAAGGGGAGATAGTCATCCAGATGGGATCTAATGCAAGTGTTGCAGCAGTCACCGTCGGGACCTGTCGGCTATCATTATATGGTGCAAGAGTCCTAGTACTTAAAGAGCGTCTTTATGTACCTGAAGTCAGAAGGAATTTAATATATGTATCTAAGCTAGTTAGAAGTGGATATTCGTTCCTATTCTTTAATAAATTAGTCATAAATCGTTATGATAAATATATTGCAGATGGCATTTTGACTTCTTGAGGACTCTATGAATTGTGCATTGATAAATGTGTTATGAATGTTACAACCACTAATAAAAACCCTAAAAGATCCAGGGAGGATGAAAATCTTTCGAATGAGATTTGGCATCAAAGGCTTGGTCATTTACCTGTTGATAAGATCAATAGATTAATAAAGGATGGACCTTTAGATTTTCTACAGGTTCAATCTTTACCTACTTGCAAGAATTGCATTCAAGGAAAAATGACTAGGATGCCTTTCCGTAACAAGGTTACAAGATGCGAAGGTATTATTGACCTAATACATACTGATGTATACGGTCCCTTCAGTACCACGACTCGAAATGGATATCGATATTATTTGACGTTTATTGATGACCATTCACGATACGGGTTTGTCTTCCTATTACGTCATAACTCAAATCTTTGAAAAGTTCAAAGAATGCAAGGCTTTGATTAAGAACCAAACCGATAGGAAGATTAAACAAATTCGATCTGATCGAGGTGGCGAGTACCTCTCAGATGAATTCAAGGAATACCTTAAAGAGAATGGAATTGTTTCCTATCTCACTCCTCCTGGAACTCCCCAACTTAATGGTGTTGCTGAAAGACGCAACAGGACCATCATGGATATGGTTCGTTCAATGATGAGTAAAGAACATTTACCACTTAGTTTCTGGGGATATGCAGTAGAGATTGCAATATATATCCTGAATAAGATTCCTATCAAATCTGTACCTAAGACTCCTCATGAGCTTTGGTATGGGACCAAACCTAGTGTCAATCACTTGAGGGTTTGGGTTTGCTTGGTCCATGTGAAGAACGTGGACGCAAGTAAGCTAGAATCTCGCTCTCATGAGTGTTACTTCATTGGGTATGTTAGAGATGGTATTGGATACCAACTCTATGACCCTGAAACTCAAAAGGTTTTTGTTTCTAGAGATGTGAAATTTCTGGAGAATGATTTCCTTAAGGGTCAAGATAAACATGAAGTAAAGGAACTCATTAAATCCCCTGAGGATTCTGAGCTTCCTGGGCCAGAGACTGAAGAAGTAAATAAAGATGAAACACCCATACCTCTTCGAAGGAGTTCGAGGGTGGTTACACCACCTGAAAGGTATGGATTCCATGTGTCAAGTGAGACTGACAATGATCCTACTTCATTTGATGAAGCACTCGCGGATCATGACATGGATAGATGGATGCTAGCAATGAAGTCAGAAATTGACTCCATGCATAAGAATGGTGTATGGACCCTAAAGGATCCACCTAAAGGGGAAAAACCCATTGGGTGTAAATGGATCTTCAAGAGAAAGAGGGGACCTGATGGGAAAGTAGAGACTTTCAAGGCACGGCTCGTAGCCAAGGGCTACACACAGATAGAAGGCATCGACTACGATGAGACATTCTCTCATGTGGCTATGCTTAAATCCATCAGGACATTGCTAGGTATAGCTGCATATCTTGACTACGACATCTGGCAGATGGACGTCAAGACGACTTTCCTCAATGGATACCTCAAGGAGGATATCTATATGGTGCAGCCCCTGGGCTTCATAACTGAAGATGGCAAAGTATGCAAGCTGAAGAAATCCATCTATGGGCTCAAGCAAGCTTCTCGTAGCTGGAACATCAGATTTGAAGAAACCATAAAGAGTTATGATTTTGTGCAGAATCCTAATGAACCTTGTGTATACAAGAAGCTTAGTGGGAGCGCCATTGTGTTCATCGTGCTTTATGCAGATGACATCCTTATCATTGGGAATGATACATGGATGATGACCAATGTGAAGATTTGGCTATCCCATACCTTTGAGATGAAAGATCTTGGAGAAGCCTCTTACATCTTGGGTCTGATGTTGTTCAGAAATCGAGAGAAGAGGATATTGGGATTGTCACAACATGGATACATTAAGAAGATTCTTAACGATTTCGTATGGATAGTTCCAAGAAATGATTCCTACCCTTAAGACATGGTATCCACCTGTTTAAAGGAATGGCTCCTCAAACTGTTGAGGAAAAGAAAGCCATGGTTGGATGTCCTTATGCATCAGCTGTAGGAAGCTTAATGTATGCCATGATGTGTACTAGGCCAGATATCTGCCATGAAGTGGGAGTGGTAAGTCGTTACCAATCTTGCTATGGAGAACAACACTGGAATGCAGTAAAGAACATATCTAAATATCTAAGACGAATGCAAGATTACATCTTGGTCTATAGAGATGGTGATCTCCAAGTCTTGGGATATACAGATTCTGACTTCCAATCAGATATTGATGATCGAAAGTCGACATCAGGGTTTGTGTTCCTATTGAATGGTGGTGCTGTGAGCTGGAGAAGCAAGAAGCAGGACACTACAACAGATTCAACAACATAAGCCGAATACATTGCCGCATCGGATGCTGCAAAGGAGGCGGTGTGGTTGCGCAAGTTCGTGCTGGAGCTTGGCGTAGTTTCCTCTGATACTCACATCTCACATCCCGCTACTCTGTGATAACACGGGAGCCATTGCCTAAGCGAAGGAACCCATATGGCATCAGAAGAGCAAGCACGTAGAAAGGAAATACCACATCATTTGGGAGATTCAAAAGAGTGGTGACATCATCATCACCAAGGTGGCCTCTACCGACAACGTTGCTGATCCTCTTACAAAACCTCTACAACAGAAGGTTTTCGACCAGCATGTAATGAGTATGGGTTTAAGGATTGTTCCTGAATGGTTCTGAGGGCTAGTGGGAGATTGTTAGCAATGTGAGCCCGAGGCGAACCATTCCTACAATAAATGTTATTGTAATAAATGATTTATCAATAAAAGTTATTGATTATGATTATTTCACTCCCTTTCTGATATTGAATGAATGAATGCACTATAAGGTCCCTCTGTACAATATGGGTTATGTACCATGGCCAACTTGATAACCATACAGCTGTTGATTCATTGATTGAATCATAGAGGCTGATGCTTGGATGAATATCTAAGGAGTTAAATAAAGGACTCATCAAGCATCATCAATGATTGACAAGTGATGATCTCCATCCTGAGAAGGAGATGACAATCTTTTCTCCTTAGACTGATATCTGATTGACCTCTTGATGCAGGTCCTCTGCATGGGAATAGTGATTCGAAGGTATTAGAATAGTTGAGTCAATGGGTTGACTTAACGAGATCGAGATAACCAAAGACCTATGATGAATACTGTCACATCACAGGCAAACATCTTCTGACCAGAGACATATGTATTGCTATATGTCTAAGTGTGTACATTTGGCAGACCATTAGGTTGATGACCTAACCAAGGTCTATACACCGGCGAGCTGGGGTGCATGTAAGGGCATATGAGTAATACGATCTCTCAAAGAGATCATACAGGTTCACTTGTGAACCGGAAGACATGAGCTCACTCATGAGGTATTGGGACTGATCAAATTCCATTCATGGTTGTCATGCTTTAGAAGCATGACATGAATTTGAAGGTAAGATAAATGCTTTGTGAAAGCATATGATCTGTACCATATCCCAAGGACCAAGATTGAGAAACTTAGTGATCAAATCATGAAGACGACAATGTAAAAGTGATCTATATCTTCAGGATGATCATGAGTCTTTCAGTATGCAGGATGTACAGGTATTAGGAATACCTAAGGGTGATTTGATCATAAACGATTGTATAACCATGACGCTTCCATTCTGAGGGAGTGATGACACAGGTCTGGATTTTAGTGACTCCTCTCATTAGAGAAGTGACCTAATCTTAGTCCATGTACTGGATATTGATCTGAACGAGATTCAGATGCAATGAGAAGATTAGGTTTACATTCTTGATTTAATCAAGCATCTATGAGAGGTCCATGGGATCTGGATTTGAGATGTGATCTCAATATCCAAGTCACTATACGTGGAACAATACAATCGCCCTGTCCTTATCTCCAAGTATCTGAGGAGAAATAACATTATTCTTGAATGGTTCAAGAATAATTCCATAAGATCTAAGCATTGAGAAATTGATAATTCAATGTGATTTAATTATCATGATGTATGGGGAATTACCCAATAATTAATTGTGATTTAATTATCATGGATAAGAATAATGTGGATAGTAATATCAAATTTCATGATATATTATAAATGTGATTTATAATGTATTAGAGAGAGATAATTGTAATTTATATTTGTTGATTAATTATTAATGTGTATTGGATACACATTGTCTAATTAATTGAAAATGTAAATTATATTTTTGTTTTGGGTTGTGAATGTGATTCACAATTTTCCAATGTCAAGATTGCAATATTCCCAAAATTAATTGTGAATTTTTTTTGGTGAATAAATCCCAACAAAAGTTTTTGGATAAATAATGGAGAAAATAAAGGAGATATGCAATCTCATGGAAATCCATGAGATTGCCCACCCCACTTGGAAGGTGGTGGGAGGCACCCAATTCCTATATGGAGATGGTGGCCGCCCACCCTATTTCTTGGGGTGGATTGATCTCCTTTGTAATCTTCTCATTATTTAATTGGTTTAATTTTAGGATTGATGTATATTTAATTTATCAAATATATTTAATATAAATTAAATAACAAGTTGTTGGCTTTTACCAACAAGAATCTTGACCATTGGATTGACATAAATCAATCTCATCCATTGATTTTATATGTCCCATGGATTGAGATCCATGGATCCCAAAACCCTATAAATAGAGAGGCATACCTTGCTCTCTAGTACATGCTAATTGGTAGCACATCTCTCTCTCTCTTTCTCCTCACACGCCAACCCTCTTCCTCTCTCTCTTGGTGGCCGACCACCATAACCTAGGAGAGGATCTCGTCGTTGCCTACGCCACCGCACCGCCGCTTCGATGCTCTGCGATTCTCCATCTTCATGGAGTGCAACACTCACGAAGGAGATGTTTGATCTCGTACGACGAGATCAGGAGTTCACTGTGCTAGGATCATCTCATTGGATTGCGAGGACAATGCGACTCATCCCCGCGCTCGCAAGTCGTTTCTCCGACGATTGGACTTGAGACATGAGGTCTCTTTTCGTAGAGACTCGATCAACCACGCTTCAAGAGGTATTGCATTATACTTGTTGTGGTTATAGATGAAATAATCCGAAAATCGTTCTTGGATCATGTGGTTTCATCGTATGAAAAATTTTAAATTCCGCTGCACCGAACAACTAGTACGACTAGTCGTTCTTCGTCGTATCCGATATGACGATCACACTTCCGTGATGCGCATGAGGATTTTTTCCATATCCTTCATAGTCTTCCCCGACATGGTCCTTACACAAGATGAAGCCCTATCATACATGGCCTTTATGAGGTTATTGTATAGGACATGTACTTCTCTTCTCCAAAACTCATCACAATATCTCTCGTGGGACAGAATCATAAGCCTTCTCCAAATCAATAAAGATCATATGGAGGTTCTTCCTTTTAGCTCTATAAATCTCCATTGTTCAACTCATTAAATGGATGGCTTCAATAGTTGAGCGACCATGCATGAATCCGAATTGATTTTCTTTTATGTTGGAAACTTTCCTCAGCCTTCTTTTGATCACATGTTCCCAAATTTTCATAGTGTGACTCATCAGTTTGATACCTCTGTAATTTGAACAATTTTGGATGTCTCCTTTATTCTTATAAAGAGGCACTACGATACTCCTCCTCCAATCTTCAGGCATTTTCTTGCTTAGGCAAATAAAATTGAATAGATTTGTAAGCCAAATCAAACCACGCTCACCTAAAACTCTCCATACTTCTATAGGGATGTCATCTGGTTCTACACCCTTCCCAAGTCTCATAATTTTCAAAGCCTCCTCTACTTCCTTTCTTTGTATTCGTCTATAGCTTGCACGATTCAAGTAACTTTCACTACTATCAAGATCACCCAAAGCGATCTCTCTATTTCATTCTCCAATGAAAAGTTTATGGAAATACTGCTCCCATCTAGTCTCTATGTCCTTCTGAGTAACAAGCACTTGACCTTCCTCATGCTTAATGCATCTCACTTGAGAAAGGTCTTTGGTATTTATTTCTATTGCTTTGGCCAACCTGAATATATCCTTCTGGCCCTCCTTAGAGTCGAGATTTTTATAAAAAACCTCATAAGCTTTTGACTTAGCTTCGCTTACAGCCTTCATTGATCCCTTCTTCGCTATTTTGTAGTTTGTGACAGTTTCCGTTGTTCTATCCTTAGACATAGATTTAAGCAAGCTCTTTTAATTTTTAGTTTCTCTTGCACCCCTTCACTTCACCACCAAGCCTCCTTTTGACCTGGAGCTCCTCCCTTCGACTCGCCTAGTATCTCTTTGTCTACCCTTCGGATACAAGATGCTACTGCCTCCCACATTTCGTTTGCAATCCGCTAGAATCCCAAGATAAGTCTTCTAAAACCTTCTCCTTGAAGCCCAATTGCTTCAATGGAAGATTCCACCATCTAGTTCTAGTGATCTTAGGAACCCTACTTTTCTTTACCAGGCCTTTTATTTGAACATCCAAGACTAACAAGCGATGTTGAGTTGTCAAACTCTCTCCTGGGATTAATTTGCAGTCTTTACAACACAACCGATCTCTTCTCCTCTACATAGAGTAATCTGTCTATGTTCTAGTTGGCCCACTCTTATAAGTAATTAAATGCTCCTCCCACTTCTTGAAGATAGTGTTTGTTATGAAAAGATCATATGACGTTAAAAAATCCAGAATGACATTTCCCTCTTCATTTCTATCCCCAAAACCATGTCCTCCATGAACACTAGCAAACCCTAAAGCATCTTTTCCCACATGTCCACTAAAATCTCCGCCTATGCAAATCATCTCTCTTTGCGAGATTCCTTGTAAAATCTTATCTGTATCTTCCCAAAAAGCTTGTTTAGTCCTTTCTTCTAAACCAATTTATGGTGCATAAGTTGAGATGATATTCATAATTTCTTCTTTAAGCACCAATTTTAGCAAAATAATCCCATCCCCGAATCTTTGCACCTCAACCATATAATCCTTCAAATCCTTAAGAATAACCACTCCAACACTATTTCTACCCTTATCTTTACATGAATACCAAAGTTTAAATCTTGTCTTCTCGATCTCCCTTGCTTTCTCTCTAACCCATTTAGTCTCTTGAAGACATACTATATGAATCTTCCTTCTTTCCATTGTATCCACTATCTCCATCGTTTTTCCAGTTAAAGTGCCAACATTCCAACTACCAATCTGCAATCTCCTTTGCAATCTCTATTGGACTAACTTCTTTACTCGCATGCGGTGTAAAACAAAAAAATGGAAGAAAGAAAGATATACAAAGATGAAACATGCATAAACAAAGTAGATAATATTGAGGTGCCTCTCAACAAAAGATAGAGTTTACGTCCCTAGCTGGGCGCAAAGACTAGTACAAAGAAATATTCAAGTTCAAGATGACATCAGTAAGGCGAATGTCATACTCTCATTGTCATCTTGGTGTGAGAACAACAATGAAGTAAACAGTGTAAACGATGATACTCATATAAACACTCAAGTGGTTGTCTGCCAGAGGGAAAATAGAATGGAAAACTAAGCCAGGAATCGGTATCTCAAATGATATCATCAGCTCAAGATGTGAATGGAGTGAAACTGTAGAGTCTAGAAAGCTGAATGTGAAGAAAATAAATCAGTAAAAGAATCATCTACTTTAATCATGGTCTCTAAAGAATATGACAAATAAAGATCAAGAGACTTAGTATAATACTTGAGATCCAATGCCCATAATGGTGAGAAATTAGAAAAAACTCATCAGATATCTCAAGGAGAGGCTCTTCCTTGCAATGGTCGTCAAGGAGAGAAGAATCAATAGGCTTAGAAAACTCAGAACAATCATGATACTTAGTTTCGTCATCCAACATATTGGATGTTCTCCTAGAAAATGAAATCGAGTACAAATAACACATCTCATGCAGATAACCTTTAGGGGACATGAGAAAAATCAACAGTCAGACTTGAGGAAGAGAACAAACGGTAAAACTCAAACAAAATATTCTCTCTCGCAGTCAGAAAAAAAGTCATCCAAAGGATCAGAAAGTGTCAAAGAAAACCGGGTCATGATCAAAGAGATCATTCTCCTGACAGATGAAGAGAGTTGGCCTACATCCGAAGGACTGATGGTTTTCGGAAGAAGGGATCTTCAGACTACCATCACTTTGAAGTACATAAATCATATAAGGGTGGGAGGGAAGGAGAAAAGAAAAGAAAACATGATGAAGAAGAAAGAGAAGAGAAAGGTGAGCACTAATGAACTAGAGAGAAAAACAACATAATTAATATAGATCAAAAACAAACACCAAACAAACCCCCAATTTACCAACTCGACACAATGAAGACAGTGAAGGCTCAGTCGTTATCTTTTCAATTTTGGAATTAGGTGATTCAAGCAATTATTTAAGTCAGAGTCAGAAGTGGCGTTGTCTTATTGTCTTGCGTACGTCTTTGCACCCCCCAAACAGTGCAACCATCTACCTAGTCTACTGGGTTATATCATGCCCAAAGGGAATTGTGAAGTGGGCACACCAAAATGACTATCTACGATCAGAGTCAATTTCTTACATCTGGATCGAGTATCGAAAAAGTAGTACCTAGGTTCTTAGTGCACCAATCCATGGATTTTTGGCTCTATTCCTTAAGGCTTCGTCCTCACCTGCTTTGTCTGGAGGTAAGTACTTACAAAAAGAAGGGTTTCGCTCTCCAATTAAACGTGTCTAATGAATTTCTAGATCTCCTTTTTATTCCTAAATCCAAGAAAACAAGGGAGGAAGATGGAAAAGCTAACACACGATGAAAACTATGAATGCATGCATAGATAGAAATGTGCACATTACTCCAGCACTCTACATGCAAACTGAACTGCACATATAAAATAAATCTAACCTATATGCAAGAAATGTGAAAAAGAAAACCAAAACCTAAAAAGAATGATTAGCTTCTAACGGGGAAGCACCAATTATTTGACTAGGTTATTCAGCCTTAGGTATAATTAACCTACGAATATGCATAAGCAAGGAACGTAAAACCTAATAGTAAAATTAAAAAATGCAGGACAAAGAAAAAGTTGATGAAAACTCAAAAAAGACTATAGTAAGGTCCCCCAAGTGCACCGACACTTGGATAAACATACCCCGAAAATGAATAAGTGTCTATGGTCTGCAAGCCATTATGCCGTTAGTGGGCCCCTTCTACTAATGCATGAAAGAAAACCTAAACTGACACTCTCTCACAAAAATATAAATGCGACAAAATAAATGTGTCTCTACTCCTCATTTAATGCTCCTCGGTTGCTCTCTCGTGGCGGTCAATCAACAATGACTAGCCTCCGCCTTGCTCGGGTGCGTCAGCTCTCCATGATAACCTTCCTTGCTCATCGAGCCCTTGCAGCAAAGATGGAATAATAAGAATCTCATAACAATATTTATCAAAAATAAATGGATGAAAACAAAAGAGAAATGAAATGAAATAAATAAGTAATCAAAGATATAAAAGAGTAAAAATCTAAACTACCATAGATGTGTCTCCCCGGCAATGATGCCATTTGATGAAGTGAGTTTTTACGAGTTTTCATTTGATTAATGAACTGAAAATAAATGAAGTGAAATGTGCCGTTGTAACCCAACAATTCCAGAATTAAAAAGTTTACTTATTCTGAAGAGAAGAAGTTACTGATTATTAATTTGGTATAGCTCCCGGGGTTAAATACAAGGAGGCAATTATTTAAAACTTGGTTTATTAATTGTGAAAATTAATAAAGGTTTCTTAATTTATTTTCTTGGTTTTTTATTTTGTTTTTAATAAATTTTATGGATTTTAAAGAGTTTTATATTTTTAATGAATTTTTAAAAGTTTGATATTTTTCTATTTTTCTAATTTTAATTTTTTAAACTTTAATAAAATTTTAATTCTATTTAATTTTCAAAAATAAAATCTAAAGAAAAGATATACATAGAATGAAATAAAGTTTTTTTTTGTATTTTTAAAATATGTTAAAAAGGTTTAAAATAAACAATGCAAATGTTTTTGTATTTTAATGAATTATATTGATTTTTGAGGGATATATATAAATTTATGGATTTATAAAGATTTTGGAATACATTTTAAAAGTAAATACAAGCCACTATTTTTGTATTTTTGAAATAGAAAAAACAACCTAGATATAAATTTTGTACAAAAGTATTTTTGTTAGGATTTAAAAAAAGTCCAAGTAGGTATTTTTGTGATATTTCTACGAATTTATGCAATTTTTATAATATTTTATGCATTTTTAAATTTTTAATGTTTTCTTATTAAATTTTGTTTTTTTATAAATGATAAAATATAGTAAAATATACATACAATAATTTTTTTGAGAATTTTAAACTTATTTACTAATTTTTATGAGTTTTTAATTATCAAAGAGTGAAATAAATTGTATTATTTTTTTAAAAAATTAACAAATCAAATTAATTTTTGCAAAACATAATTATCCAAGTTAAAACCAAGTAGAATCTTTCATAATTTTTATTGATTTTAAAGAGCAATTTAACAAATTAATCCAAGCAATAATCAAAGAAATTTAATTCAGGATAATAGAGATTGATGTGCAATTTATCGAAATCTTTAGAGCAATTATTAGCAATGAAAAGAAGTGCACGGATAACTGTACAAAACCTCCAACTGTTCACTTGATGCTTCACATGTAGGCTCATGTTCATGGACCTGCTAGAGAATAACACAAATAATAGGGAAAGTAAGTGTAAAAATCACATAGACCATGCATAGATCACCTGAATTGATGTACCATCATCAACAAGTGGATCTATTCGCAAAAACATAGCGTTCAAGGGCACAAGTCACAAAGTAACAAAAAATATCTCACGGGCCATGTGAGGTGCGTGTGACGCGATAAGGGGTAAGGCAGTTGTCAATCACGAGCATTGGAACAAAGCCGATGGAATGATTGTTGTAGCTTCTGGAGTTCCTCTTGTTCTTCCCCAAAATGAAATCTCCA
The DNA here is from genome assembly GCA_037367405.1 of Ottelia alismoides. Taxonomy (NCBI): domain Eukaryota; kingdom Viridiplantae; phylum Streptophyta; class Magnoliopsida; order Alismatales; family Hydrocharitaceae; genus Ottelia; species Ottelia alismoides. Next base: position 678,061 of record JAZKJV010002130.1, on the reverse strand, counting down.
AGCAGTGGTTCTCCCTCAAAACTTTATCGAAACTCCGGCTGGTCGTGTTTGCTACTTAGATCTAATTGATGGTTGACACGGATCCCAAATGTGGTAGTTGACAATCCGGGGAATCGAATGACAGTAGTGATAACCGGACATTCCGCAAGGGTCAGAATTATGTTGTCGCTAAGGCGACTAATCACAGAACATCGGTTAGTCAGCAATTAACCCATAATAAAAGAATGACTGAATTAAGTCCAAAAAGTGTGAATTAATATTTATTACTCTACCACAAAATGCACAGTGAATAAGTATGTAGAGGTCGAACCACAGAGAGCAATACAAAAATGCAGTAGCATATGATGTGCATGTACCACAGAGTCATCCTTGTGTGAAGCCTATTTTTGTGGGTTTTTGTTTTTATATATATTTTTTATTATTTTTATTTTAATAATATGGTTATGTAGTATATAGATATATAATTTATAGGATATAAATATATAAAGATATACCCATAGAGGGTATATATAAATCATATAATACATACATATATATATATATTAATTTAATTCTCAGATTGTTATACATTAATAAATAAATATATATATATATATAATATTTTTTTATTTTCTTTTTCAATAAGGGAATATATATATAAAGGAGAGAGAGGAGTGATACAATATTTATAAAAATACAAAAAAATATTCAAAAATTCAGAAATAAAGTCTTTTTGGCATTTTCATGATTTTTTACAGTTTTTGTGATTTTTGGGCATTTTTAACAGATTTTTGGTATTTTTAAATACTAAAATAAGGCAAAACAGTGGAATAGCTACTGGCTGGGGGTAAAATGGTAATTAAAAATATCACACAGCCGCAAAATTTTTCCAAACCTTTTTAAAGTAAAGAGGTTAAAATATAGAAACTATAAAACTTGAGTTTGCAATTTTTGGGGTTTTCTCGAATTTTTTATATTTTTTAGAAGTTTTTGAGTATTTTTGAATTTTTAAGGTTTTTCTTTTGAGATTTTTAATGATTTTTGGATTGACACTAAAATTTGACAAGATAGACCATAGGTAATTTTTTTGGAATATTTCGAGGTGTTTTACTCTTTTTTGATATTTTATAAGCTAGACAGTAAATAAAATGCATGTTTTTGATTTTTAATAAATGCAAAAATGCAATAAAATTGAAAACTAAAAATATGGCGTGCAAGAGCAGGCTAACAGGAGCTTATATCCATTTTTGCAAAATTTTTCAAATTAATATGAGGCATGAAATAAATGGACCAAGCATACAAAAATTAAACAGCCTGGTAGGGGCATTTTTGCAAATAAAATATTTCTCAGGGGCATCCATGCAAAAATTACTACAGAAATAAACATTTACTGTTATTTTTGGGGCCATTTTACAATTAACAGAACCTGTCAGGGTTTAAGTGCAAAAGTCACGTGCCTCACGTGGGACTGCACGTGAGGCGCGGAGGGACCAATATGCAAATATATAAACTACAGGGGGCCAACTGCAAATATTACAATTTATTTACAACGGGAAAGTTTATTTATAGCATTAAAATATAAATACAAAAAGGCGGGGGACATGTCTGAAATTTACCCCCAAAGGCGCGCGATCCAACGGCGTCGAGCACTTCACTTAGCCATGCGTCGCGCATCTGACGGTTGATACCGGTTCGCCGATGAAGGCTTCTGATTAGATCTGCCTCGCGGATCGGACAGTGGTGGATGGGCTTTATCTGATGATTGTCGTTCAATCTGGGTCAAGCCTCCCGATTGAACGACAATGGAGGTGTCTGGAGGAACAGGGAAGAAGCTCGCCCCCGTCGAGCTTCGATCGTGAAGCTTGGGCTCCTCCGGGCATCTCCCTCGCGTCTGAGATGGTCTGAACGTAGCTGGAGGCCCTCCGCGTCTACTGATGGTCTCGCCAAGGCTCTTGGAGGTCTGAAGAGCTCGGACGAGGTTGATGAAGGTCGGGACCTCCAGGAACCTCTTCCTGGTTTGGATCGAGCCCAGATGGGCTCCTTTCTTCGTTTGACCTGCATAAGAAGAACCGGGGGAGCGAGGGCTACCTCCTCGACCCCGGGTTTTGAAGCTCTATCGCAAGATGGAGTGAGGCGGAGAAGCTCCGGCGTTAGGCGGAGGTGGAGCTCCGATTCGCAAAGACCGGAGGTCCTTGGTTGAACAAAGATGATAAATAGACGGAGAACGCGATGGGGAACGAAGTGGGGTGAACGTGGTGGTCGGAAACGGTCGGGATCACGCTGAAGAAGTCGCCGGAGCGGAGCTCCGACGAACTTCGAATTTTCTGTTTCACGCTACGCTAATTAACTAAAGACTAAACTAAGAACGGGAATGAAAAGCTAATACTAAAAACAACCTAAAATGCAATAAAAGGGCAGCTCTTATACCTGGGGGCCACCAGGGAGCAGGACGGACGTCGGAGCTCCGCCGCGTCAAAATTTTCCCTCCTCCGGCCGATTCGAGGTGCTGGAATGCTCCCCCTGTCACGAGGAACCTCCCAGGATCGAAATCAGGGCTTTTGGGTGGACTAAATTGACCAAATTTGAGGAGGGGGCGAAGCTTCTTATTTACAGATATTGGCCTGGAGCCTTATTGACCGGCGTTTATTGATTAATCCAATGAGTATCGTGTTGATCTAAGATATCGGCGGGCATTAGCGATAATCAAGGATGATTTCTTGTGAAGAAAGCGAGCTCAATCGATGGACTAGATGCCCATAAAAAAGGGAAGAAAATCGGGGAAAAGACACTTCTGGCGCGCCAGGTCCCGGATGGGACAGTTGACCGGGCGATCAACAAAGGCCGCACCCTCATTGGTCCACCTGGGACGTTAGAGGACAAAATAGGGTATTTTTATTTAATTTTTATGAGTTTATTTACATTTTTAAATAAATAGGTATATGTATATGTAGGTGTACTTTTAGGTATTTTACCTATATATTCTATGTACTTAATTTATTAAATATATTTTCTTGATTTTTATTTTAGATTTGTATTTTTAGTATATTATGTATAATATGTAAAATATTATAAAAATATGAGAAAAGAAAATAATTAAAGAATGTTTTCCTTTTTTATTCATGTACATATTGGATCATAGGTATCTTGCCTACTCTATTGCATAGACTTATTTTATTTTGTAAGTCCCCTTTAGTTTTATTCTAATTTCAGTATGTACATGTAGTATATACATTATTTACAAAATTCTAAAAATATAATTTGATAAAAATAATAGACAATGAATAAATTGAATATTTTAATCAGGCAGGTTGCACAATGAAGGCCAAAAACCTAATTTTTGCAGATGGACTCCAAAAATTATGAAACCAATTTTATTAAATAGTTCTTGGAAAGCTATATACAATTAAAGGTAAATTTGGGTGATTTGGAGTCTTTATTTGCAAGATATGGTTCTGTGAAGTTGAGATTTTGGCTTTTTATTCTGTGTATAAAATGTACATTGAGTATTATTTTTACACAAACTCAATTTTGTATTTTTATTTACATTATTATCTACAACTTTCATGTACAAAGTTTCTCTAATTGATGAATGAATAAGTATATACAAAATAGGTGTCAAAAATTCCTAAATAAATGAATGAGGTATTTATTGTATTGCTGGCCCTTATCTCCCCCTACTTTATTCTTTGTCGACCAATTCCATGTTGGCCTTAGTCTCAGGGTTCGGGTCATAAAATATTTGCAATATTTTACTCCTTTTTCTTTTCTCCTCTTTATTCTATACTTTTGGCATTAAAAACCTTATTTAATGTATAATTATTACAATGAATGATGAATGCTATTATGTACAATATTAATGTTATTTACATGCATTTGCTGGGGTTTTTGAGGCCAAAATGATAGAATAGAAGTGATGAAATGGAGATTCATCACCCCCCTATACTTGCCTTTGCTAGTCCCTAGCAAACACTTATGCAATAAGTACAAAAAGAATAAAGAAAAGAAAAAGGCGAGTTAAAGAAGGATAGAGTGAATAGGGGTGCTTTCAGGGAAATGCATGTCTTTATAAAATCTGAATTTGGAGCTCCTGTCAGACCTTGGGTGTAGATGTGTGTGGAACCTAGTCGGGAACCAGTTTTACAACACAACAGCCTTCGAGAACCACAGAACTCGGTTCAACCCACCTCAATAGCCTGGTCAGAACTGGTCTACATCATACGCAAACCCTTAGAACTATGAAGCTGACTTGTACAGTGTAAGTGATGGTGGCTCTCCTCAACTGAAATGACAAAGGAACTGACTTCTCCAGAATGACAACCCAATGATTCCCCAATCCAACAACTCTTTCCTTGAGGAGCAGGGTATTTTCTTCTAAGTTCAAGTGGCAACCAACTCAAGAGGAGGAGGTGAAGAGAAGAATGGATGGTAGCCAGTGTAGCTACCTATCCTAGGATGCAAGACCAGTGTAGTCAAGTTATCCAGCTGCAGGCTCACATGATTGACTTTGGAACTCAAGCTTGCTTATTGACTTTATAACATATGTACATACTTTGCAGGCATTTTATTTTTGTACAGGCCTGACCATTTTTTTTTCAACATACTATTCACAGCAGCATTTACATAAGGAAAAATGAGCCAGTAGACTATCCCTCTTTTGAAGCTTTATCGCAACCCACAATCTCCTGTCTTTAGACCTCATGGCTATTGGACCAGGTTGGGGTGCACTTCCCTCCCTAGACGAGGACAAATGTTTCCACCCGTGTGCGTCTCAGACCGGCAAATCCATCCCCCTCACCACTCCAACTGAGTTGAGCCAAGTGAAAGGTGCAAGTGTCCAAGTTAGGTCACGGTCGGCAAGAGTCATGCGTGTGTCTCGAAAAGTTCTAGTTAGTCAGTTGAGGTGACTTGAACCCAGCCCTGATTTCTCAAAGGATTAAGTCTGCATAGACCTGAAGTACCTTAAACCTAGTTCATGTAAGGTTCCAGTGCAGTTAGGTGCGGTAAGGTTTAACCAAGCTCCAATTTTAGACTTTATTGGACTGATTCAATCATCAAGCTCACTCAAAAAGAATATGAATGGTATACTCATGCTATGCACAATGAATGATGCAACTTTTCACAAGGATTTTACAAGAATCAAAGAATCTTTTTACACAAAGAATTTTTGCAAAAAAGCTTGACACATACAAAGGTATACACAATTATCTACACGGGCGTATTGCCTTGTTTACAAAATATATGGATTTATAAAGACTTTACAGGTTTTAACGGAGTAATTTATTTATGTTGTTCAAAAAGAATTTAATGCATTTAATTTATGAATTACAAGTATTTGTCATGATGCTTTTATTCCTCAGGTCTATTTTGAAAATAATTTTGCAAACTATAGTACGCGATATTTTTTTGCAATCATTTACACACATTTGAAAACTATTTTTGCAAAGATTTTTCACACTATATATATACATTTTCCACAAGAATTTTGACAAACAATTTTCAAAACATTTGCACATAGGTTTTTCAAATCCTTTATTCCACACAAAGAAAAGTTTTGCAAACCAAACAATTTTACACAGGTTGAAAACATTTCACAGCAAATTTTCAAACGGTTCACACTATTTTTCAAATCATACTGTATAGGTGTCTAACCTGATTTATTAATCAGTATATACAAAAGAAGAAAAACTGTATTTGATGTACAATATGGTTTTGGCTCTTGTAAGCTTGATTTGGGATTATGCTTATTTTTGTATGAGAGATTTTCGTGCAGACTCCTCAGACTTTTTCAAGCATCATTTTCACAAGAATTTTGAAAACTATAGTCCAAAATAATTTTGCAAACTTGTACACGCATTTGACAATGATTTTACAAATGTTTTTCACACAGAATAGATAAGTTTTTCAAAGCAATTTGACAACCAAAATTTTCAATTATTTGCACACTAGTTATCACACATTTTTATTTCACTCAAAGAAAATAAATTTTTCACACAACACTATATATATTTTTTTCAAAGGTTGAATACTTGTACACACTATTTTTCAAGCAATTTTCAGAAAAATTTTCAAAGAAACTTTTTGCAGAAAACACTTTTCCTGACTTAATAATCAGTGCAAGTACAAAGAGTCTGAGGAGCTCACAATCATCTTTTATTATTATAGAACTACTTTTTACATTATATTTTATATTGAGGTGATATTTTATTTTTCAGTATGAGTTATGGCTTATAAAATATATATGGTATATACAACCCCCCTATACTTAGATTGAGCTATGTCCTCATAGATCGAAGAGAAAAGAGAAGACAGAACTCGTACTGAGTATAGACAAGTCTAAAGAATATATGAATGAAAAATGAATGAATAAATGAGAAGTTGACCTTCCCCCCTATACTTAGGATCAAATAATCCTAAGTATAGCAGTCTGTACAAAAAGCAGGGAGGGTCAAGGGTGAGAATACACAGATCGTACTCAGATTGTCTCTCCCTATACTTAGGGTAAAATACCCCTAAGTATAGACAAGAAGAGGAGACAATGGAGAGGATCGAAATGAAATGAAAAACTCGGGGTGCACATCCCCCCTATACTTAGGACAAAGTACGTCCTCAGTATAGAAAACTGTCTACAAGGGCTGCACCTTTTTGATACAAAGAGAAAATAGAAAAGGAAAAGAAGAAAAGAAGAAAAGAAGAAAATCAGATAAACACTTGTTGGAGTGCATAGTCTGAATCTTTTGATGCTGCAGCTGTTGTGGGGATGTCATCATGATGCACGAGCTAGATGGAGTCAACAACGGCCAAGAATGTGTCTGGTTCGAGGTACGGCTTCAGGAGTTGGCCGTTGACGACGAATGGTTGTGCGTCAGGAGACAATTCTGATATAGCAATACTTCCATTGTCACGCACTTCACAAATTCGAAATGGCCCTGTCCACTTACTCTTCAATTTGCCCGGGAAGATCCGCAACTTTGCATCAAATAACCACACCTTCTGTCCAATATCAAAGGTCTTTCGTCTGATGTGCCGGTCATGCCAGCGTTTCACCTTCTCTTTGTACATAAATGTGTTATCGTATGCATAGTCTCGGAATTCCAAGAGTCTGTTCAGATCATCCTTTCTTTTCTGACCACTTTTGCGTGAGTCCAAATTACAACTGTTAACTGCCCATAAAGACTTGTGAATTAATTCCACGGACAGATGGCTCGGCTTCCCATATACAAGACGATAGAGCGACATGCCCAAGGGAGACTTGTAGGCGGTTTGGTAAGCCCATAAGACCAAGTCCAAGAGTTGAGACCAGTCTTTTCTGTTCGGCCTAACAAGTTTCTGCAGGAAAGTCTGGATTTCTCTGTTTGATAACTCCACCATGCCATTGGTCTGAGAATGGTAAGGAGACGTGACACGATGATCGATGCCGTACTCCTTCGTCAATTTCTTGACCTCTTTATTAATGAAATGGCCACCCCCGTCTGATATGAGAATTTTCGGTATCCTGAACCGTGAAATGATGTTTTTCTTCAAGAACTGACACACTGTTCGGCTGTCGGCGGCTCGAGCAGGGATAGCTTCAACCCAGCGACTCACATAATCTACGGCAAGAAGGATGTGCTCAAAACCTTGACTGTTAGGGAAAGGTCCCATGAAGTCAATGCCCCATGCATCGAAAACATCTACTATCTAAATGATTTTCAGGGGCATTGAATCTTTGGCAGTAAGTGTACCTTTTAACCTTTGACAGTCAATACATCTTTTGACAAACTCTGCAGCATCCTTAAATAATGTGGGCCACCAGAAGCCACACTGAAGTACTTTGGCTGCCGTACGATCTCCAGAGTGATGTCCACCAGATTTGAGCGAGTGACAATGCTCGAGGACACTAGATTGCTCCTCCTGAGGGATGCACCTACGCCAAATGCAATCCGCTCCTTCCCTGAATAAAAGAGGATCCTCCCATTGGTAGAACCGGATGGTCGACATGAATTTGTTCTTCTGATTCTTCGTCCAATCCGACGACGTTACCCCAGAGGCGAGGTAGTTGACTATATCAGCATACCAAGGAAGAGAGTCCACTACAAGGATTGATTCGTCAGGAAAGGTTTCTGTGATAGGTGCATTGTTCAGAGGGGGCTCTTGCAGTTCTATTCTGGAGAGATGGTCTGCTACCACATTTTGAACTCTAGGATTGTCCTTGATTTCAAGATCAAATTCCTGGAGGAGAAGGATCCATCGAATCAGTCTCGGTTTGGCATCCTTCTTCTACTGGAGGTACCAGATAGTAGAGTGGTCTGTAAAAATTGTGACTTTCGATCCAAGCAAATATGATCTGAACTTCTCAAGGGCGAAAACCACAGCCAGCAACTCTTTCTCTGTCACTGTATAATTTCTCTGTGCTTCATCTAATGTTTTGCTGGCATAGTGAATGGCATAGGGCGCTTTCTCTTTTCTTTGCCCAAGAATAGCCCCGATTGTAAAATCTAACGCATCGGTCATTATTTCAAAGGTAAGAGTCCAGTCTAGCGGCTGTAAGATTGGAGCCTGAGTAATAAGCTCCTTCAGCTGATTGAAAGCAAGGAGAACCTGCTGATCTACATTGAACTCGGTTTCCTTGCACAAAAGTTCTGTTAAAGGTCGGGCAATGCGGCTGAAATCCTTGATGAATCGCCTGTAAAATCCGACATGCCCCAGGAATGACCTCACATTCTTCACTGACTTAGGTGGCTGGAGATTTGAAATAACATCCACCTTTGCCGGGTCGACTTCCATGCCACGTTTTGAAACGACATGACCCAGCACAATGCCTTCAGTGACCATAAAGTGGCTCTTTTCCCATGAAAGCACTAAATTGACTTCTCGGCACTTCTGAAGCACTCTGTCTAGGTGCTCAAGACAATAATCAAAACTATCACCATAGACAGAGAAGTCGTCCATGAACACCTCGAGAAAACTGCCTACCATCTCGGTGAGGACTGCTAACATGCATCTTTGGAAAGTTGCAGGTGCATTGCATAATCCAAAGGGCATTCTCTTGAAGCCGTTAGTGCCGAACGAGCAAGTGAAGGTAGTCTTCTCTTGATCTTCAGGGGCGATTGCCACTTGGTTGTACCCGGAGTACCCATCCAAAAAGCAGAAGAACTCCTTGCCTGCTAGTCTTTCCAGAACTTGATCAATGAATGGCAAGGGGAAGTGGTCCTTCTTAGTTGCTGCATTGAGACGGCGGTAGTCAACACACACCCGCCAAGATGTTGGTACCCGAGTGGATATTTCCTCTCCTTTGTCATTTGTAACCACGGTAAGCCCGGATTTTTTCGGAACTACATGCAGTGGGCTTACCCATTTTGAGTCGGAGATGGGATAAATAAAGCATGTGTCACACCATTTCGTTGTCTCTTTCATGACGACGTCCCGGAGGTTAGGGTTCAACCTTCTTTGGAATTCGCGGGACGGCTTGGCATCTTCTTCCAGATAGATGTGGTGTGAACACAAAGCTGGATTTATCCCTCGGAGATCTGATACACTCCAACCAAGTGCCTTGCGGTTCTTTTCTAGAACCTCGAGAAGCCGAGATTCCTGATCTGAATTCAGCCTGCTGTTGATGATGACCGGATACATTTCTTCTTCACCCGCAAGGAAAGCATACTTCAGGCCTGCATGAATTGGCTTGAGTTCTAGTTTTGATCTGTCCAACTTGTCGGTCACTTCGGAGACTATGCTGGTGGTGGGATGTACTTCCTTGAAGCTGCTACCATCCTCATCATTCTGTCGAGATCCCGATGGTGTGCCAAACGGTTCTGCACTAAACTGATCGTGTTCGGTCTGGAGTGAATGCTCAAAAAGATGCGCCTGCATCTCTGTCTCCCAAGAATCGTCGGGGCATAAGCTAACTGCGCTTTCCAAGTCCTCCTCAAGAGTGAGGAATTCTCGGGTCCATGAATCGTCCAGTGACAAGAATGAATCTCTGATCTCTGCAATAAAGTCACAGTCTACTTTGCATGCTGCCTGGCTCTCATCAGTCGTGGCATTCGGCTCTCTGTTCATGATTATAGTGATTTGCTGGGTGTTCGAGCTGAAAGTAATCTTGCCAGACCCGTAATCGACCACGGCACTTGAAGTACGAAGGAATGGTCGGCCAAGGATGATAGGGGTCTGGAGCAGAGGTGCAGGTGAGTCCATATCAAGGACTACGAAATCAGCTGGGAATTGCATCTCCTGCACTTTAACTAAGACGTCTTCCAAAAGACCTCGGGGTCGCTTGACGGATCGGTCAGCGAACTGAAGGATCATGCGTGTCTGCTTGAGCGGACCCAGCCCGAATTCTTGCATTATGGATGAGGGCAGAAGGTTGATGGAAGATCCACTGTCAAGGAGAGTGCGCTCGAAGACCTGGTCAAAAATCTCACAACTGAACAGAGGTGCTCCTGTGTCTTGCTTTTTCTGCGGGAGGTTACTAATGGCTGCAACAGTGGCCATGGAGAGAACGTGTTTCTCTACATCTCGGCGCCTGTTTTCTTGCGTTGGGTGACGCCTATTGGTACATGCCTCTTTTAGTCCTTCCTTCACAGCTGGCATGTACTCCACGACCTTCAACAACGGAATCTCAACAGTCAACTTGTCTAAAATTTCCATCACTCCTGGATCAGACAATGCCTTTTTTCGTTTTGCAATTTTTTTGGATTTTTCTATTGCATGCGGAAAAGGAATATGTACATCACTGGCAGGAAAATTAGAGTTCTTATTTACATCAAAATCATCGCCCATCAAATGTTGTACATCCGGACTACAAAAAGAAGTACAAATTGTATCTTGGCATACTGGTGCTGTAGGACGATCAAAAAGGGTAGCGTCTGCTTTGTCGGCTGGCGAGGGATCGGCTGCTGCTGGCGGCTCCTCCAAAGCTGGCGCGGCTTCGCTTCGGCTGCAAACTTCTTTTTGGTGTTTTTGATTTTGCTGATTTTTTTGTATTTTCTGCTGGGACTGATGGTAGTGCACGATGGCTGGACTGGCTTCTCCTTCTTCTTCCTCCTCACCCGCCCCTGTAGCTGGTACGGCTAATGCGGAAGATGACGATCCACCTGTTTCTTTATTCACCCTACACTTGGTAGCAGGCGGAGGCAAGGCCCTACCGCTCCTGAGAGTAACAACATTAGAATAAACAGTAATATCATTATCAGACACTGACAGGACATCACATTCTACCTGCTCTTTCTTTTTGAGGTTATTGGGGTTGGCTTCGATCTGAGCCGGAATGGTGGTTCGGGTGGCGGTCAGGTCGTCAAGCCGCTTGGTCATTTCCGCCAGCCCTTTGACAAGTTGGGCCAGACAATCCATGGTGGGATTCACAGGGGGTACTTCAGTGGGTTCAGCGCACAGACCACGCTGCTGTTGTATGGATGGGTGCGGAGGCTGTTGCTGGTGGTGTTGTGGTGGTGCAGGAAGTTGAAGTTGTTTATACGAGGGAGGAGGATACTGTTGATATTGCTGAGAGGGAGCAGCCGCATACTGATGAAACAGTTGTGGATGGCGGTACTGCAGCTGCTGGTACGGCTGATTCTGCCTCCATTGATTTGCGTACTGGGAGGCTGATGATACTTCTGATGAGGCTGAGAGGACTGTACAAAGGACCACCCTGAGGTTGGTGGTATTGCCGGTTGGCAAGTGGCAGACCCTGGGGTTGTCCCAAAGGACGGGTCGGCTGTGCATCATTGGTCCATACCCTGTTTACTTCCTGAATCAGGGGTGGTGGTGGGAAAACTGGATCAGGTCCTGAAAGAAACTCTGGCTGGTACACAACCATCTACTGCTACGGCTGGCCCTGGTCGGGCGCCTGCACGTAGTACACGTGCTGGATTGCCAGTGGCTGCTGGCTCGGCTGAGGCTGATGTTGCGGTTGCTGCTCGTCCTTCTTCTCAGCTGGAGCTTCGGATGGTGTTGCCGACTGAACAGAGTTGATGGTGCCCACCAACAGTTCAAGGTACTTGTTGATCTGATCAAGCTTTTCTATGTTCTGGGTCCTCTTCTCGATCACAACGAGTTTTTCGAGGTCCTGTGATCGCTTCTCAATGATGTCAACTTTAGAGAGATGGCCCCCAATGATACTGAGGTTGGAGCTCTCATCTCTCTCTGCCTCCTTGGACGCTGCCATGTGTACTTGCTTCTAGAGGATTTGGGTCTGCTTCTGATATGCCTTGGATGAAGAGAGGGCGGCCTCTCCTTCGGCCATTTCTTCAAATATCTGCCAGACTACGTCTTCATCCTTGTTAAAATGTGAGCCCCCATAGGCTGCGTCAACGAGCCTTTGGCTCTCAATGTTCAGTCCCCCAAAGAAGTACTGGACCAAGCTGGTCTTCGGAATATCATGATGGGGACACTTCTCCTGCAGGTCAGTGAATCTCTCCCATGCTTCATGTATTGACTCATCTTGGGAGAAATTACTGATTCGGGCTCACATCTGGTTGAGCCGACCGAGAGGATAATACTTATGCAGGAAGGCTGACTTCAGCTCTTCCCAGGTCGTCACAACCTTCCCCAGATGGTTGACCCAATAGAGGGCCTTGTCTTGTATGTTGAAGGGGAACTCCATCATCTTGACAATGTCTAGAGGGACATTGGGATAGTGAGTAGTGCGGCAAATACGAGAGAATTGCTGCAGGTTAATGTACGACTCCTCATTGGTATTTCCGTGGAATGCAGGGAGAAGAGCAATGAACTGGGGCTTCAGCTCAAAGTGAGCGTGTACCGGTGGAATGAGGAGCCACTCGGTCATCCGGTTGTCTCCCAGATTGTATGTTTCTTTAAGTGTAGGCTTGGGTGGTGGTAATTCAGGGTCATCATCATCAGGACCACCACCTCCACCTCCTCCTCCTCTGCCTCCTCTGCCTATGCCTCCTCCTCCCTCGTCTCGATTCATCATATCGTTTAACATATCCTGGAATGCTGTCTGCGTGAGGGCCTGCTCGGTCAGCTGCTGCTGGATGGCCTGGATAGATGCCAGTAGTTGTGCATTGACTTGATTCTGGTCTGGCACCTGTCCCTCTGGTTGGGGTGGCTGCTGACCCTTGCCCTTTCCTCCGGGAGCCATGTCAGGGTCTGAGTCGGATGAAATGAACTCCGGAGTAGTCTCCAGGGCTCGCTCTGTCTTCTATCTGCATAATAAGATAGTCCAAATCAGATCACTTGCAATTGTGTTCAGCTGCCATGATGAAGCTGGAATTCAAGTCAACCCCAGCATGTTGTGAATGGAAAAGGATGTAGACTGTAATCTACTTCCATTCACAATGGCGGAAGCGGGACAAAAGTGATCCCAGTTTATTGGGTGGCCAAGAGAAAGGTAGAAAAAGAGGAGTCTGGAGATCGATCCGCAAAGTCCGGATCGGGTTCTCAGGGATCACCTCGAATTTAATGGCGGAGTTGAGTTCATGGAATCGATGTGGGTGTCGGCATGGTCCCGACGGAAACCATCCATTGATCAACTTCGCGAAGCACAAGAGAAGATCGGATGTTGGAAGAAGGATACGATGGTCAACAAGGAATAAAAGGAGTGTAAAACAGTAGAGAGGCTCGGTTGAGCGGGGTGGTCAAAGGGAGAAACAACAAAATGTGCGCAAAGGCGCGGGACTTGATCTTTGAACCTTAATCTAGATCTATACAAACACAATACAAAATCGGGTTCACCAACTCACGCCATGTGAAGCCGTGAAGGTTCGGCTATTTATTATCTTTTCGATTTTAGAGTTGTGATTTCAGGCATATCTTATAACAAGTCCTTAGTACGCTACCCTATAGGAGAGAGAGTATTGTCAGAAGAGTATCCCGTACTTGTCCTCCTCCTGTGTAACCTGTAGTCTGTACTTTTTGGAGTCCTTGTAACCCTTCCTGGATCCCTACTCAGCCAAAGAAATAGAGAGAGGAAGCCGATAGGCGAAACCAATACTTCGGTTCTCGCTCGCAACGGAATCACCCGTGAGCGTGCAAGAACCTACTCGGACGCAGGACAATGAGACAGACCCCCTCGTGAAGGCGTAGCCTATGCTCAATACTTCGGACAGGGTCGATGCTCTACACAACAGAGAGTCATCATTGGTGACCAAGCCCTACTCGCCTACGTACGATAGAAGCGCCATTACTTCGGAAATCCAGGCGATACACAAGGCAGTTGCAGACTGGGTTTTTGGCTTTAATCCTTAGTGGGTCGCACTCGCTCAAGGGAGTAGGGTTTTGGTCCCCCTTCAAGGTACCTGAAAATAATGAGGGCTTTATGAACCCGGTACAATGATAGTCCATTACGGATTTTAATTAAGGTCAAAGTTTATTTAGCAGTCCCCTTGTTTTAATTTTTGATTTTCACTTTTTTTTTGAGTCTGTTTTCATACCAGCGCCTAACGTTTTTGTAGATTCTCATTTAAGTCCTAGGTGCTCAAAATCAGAGGGAGATAGCGTAAAAGCCGTGCAAGTGGTTCCATGATGGAAATCTCACCATTGAACCGAATGATGCATGCTGAGTTAGAAGACTTACAGTGCATCCCAGCTCTCTCCATGCGGTATGCAAAACAAAATTTTTAAACCTATCTACATGTCGGTATGCAAGGCACAAAATCGCCCTAAACATTAGCTGCTATTAGCGTCAAGAACCATAAGTCGCTCATTCATCTTTAGCCTGAAGGGTCCGGTCTTGGCTCACCCCTCCTCTGCTCAACACACTTGAGTATAGGAGATAGCGCTTTACGGGGCTCACTGTGGCACAAGGGCTAAGAGACAAATGAACGGCTTGTTTAAGTTTGACTAGATCCATACGAAGTAGACTATGGGAACATGCATTCTTATTAATGTTTGGACCTAGCTACCGAGTCAAGCAACCTATATCTAGAGGCTCCAAGCACACAAAACAAAGTAAAATAAAGGCGGAAAGCTCAAAACTTCGGAAAACAAAGAAAAGAAAGCGATGGAAAACTCAAAAAGCCGCGATGAGGCCCCCAGGTGAACAATCACCCGAGCACTGGACCTCATTGTGAAGAGTAGAGTCCTGTTAATTATTACATGCCAAAAGTGTCTCTCTCTCACCATAAATTACAAAAATGATCCTAATTGTTCTAGACCTATCTAATCCCCATCTCTTTGCTTCCTTGGTGCTCTCTCCAGATGGTCATCCAGTGAAGACCACCCTCCTCCAAGCTCGGCTGCCTTGGCTCCCTAAGAAGCCATCCTTGCATGACGGGCCCTCACATCAATGTCACAAAGAAATTGAATTAGTATAGCTCATTCAATCAACTAAAACAGATATAAATTAATCACAATAAATAAATAAATAAAGCATGGTGATTAATTACATTAGAAATAGCTACTCACAAAATCAATGATGAATCAAAATTTTTTACACAAGAATGACAAAATAAAGTAAGCTATGCTCATTGCTCCCCGGCAACGGCGCCATCTGATAACCGGACATTCCGCAAGTGTCAGAATTATGTTGTCGCTGAGGCGACCACTCGCAGAACATCGGTTAGTCAGCAATTAACCCACAATAAAAGAATGAATGAATTAAGTCCAAAAAATGTGAAGTAATATTTATTACTCTACCACAAAATGCACAGTGAATAAGTATGTAGAGGTCGAACTACAGAGAGCAATACAAAAATGCAGTAGCCTATGATGTGCATGTACCACAGAGTCATCCTTGTGTGAAGCCTATTTTTATGGGTTTTTGTTTTTATATATTTATTATTATTTTTTATTAATTTTTTTATTTTAATAATATGGTTATGTAGTATATAGATATATAATTTATAGGATATAAATATATAAAGATATACCCATAGAGGGTATGTATAAAGCATATAATACATACATATATATATTTTAATTTAATTCTCAGATTGTTATACATTAATAAATAAATATATATATATATATATAATATTTTTTTATTTTCTTTTTCAATAAGGGAATATATATATATATAAAGGAGAGAGAGAAGTGATACAATATTTATAAAAATACACAAAAATATTCAAAAATTCAGAAATAAAGTCTTTTTGGCCTTTTCATGATTGTTTACTGTTTTTGTGATTTTTGGGCATTTTTTAACAGATTTTTGGTATTTTTAAATACTGAAATAAGGCAAAACAGTGGAATATCTACTGGCTGGGGGTAAAATGGTAATTAAAATTATCACACAGCTGCAAAATTTTTCCAAACCATGCTCAATACTTCGGACAGGGTCGATGCTCTACACAACAGAGAGTCATCATTGGTGACCAAGCCCTACTCGCCTACGTACGATAGAAGCGCCATTACTTCGGAAATCCAGGCGATACACAAGGCAGTTGCAGACTGGGTTTTTGGCTTTAATCCTTAGTGGGTCGCACTCGCTCAAGGGAGTAGGGTTTTGGTCCCCCTTCAAGGTACCTGAAAATAATGAGGGCTTTATGAACCCGGTACAATGATAGTCCATTACGGATTTTAATTAAGGTCAAAGTTTATTTAGCAGTCCCCTTGTTTTAATTTTTGATTTTCACTTTTTTTTTGAGTCTGTTTTCATACCAGCGCCTAACGTTTTTGTAGATTCTCATTTAAGTCCTAGGTGCTCAAAATCAGAGGGAGATAGCGTAAAAGCCGTGCAAGTGGTTCCATGATGGAAATCTCACCATTGAACCGAATGATGCATGCTGAGTTAGAAGACTTACAGTGCATCCCAGCTCTCTCCATGCGGTATGCAAAACAAAATTTTTAAACCTATCTACATGTCGGTATGCAAGGCACAAAATCGCCCTAAACATTAGCTGCTATTAGCGTCAAGAACCATAAGTCGCTCATTCATCTTTAGCCTGAAGGGTCCGGTCTTGGCTCACCCCTCCTCTGCTCAACACACTTGAGTATAGGAGATAGCGCTTTACGGGGCTCACTGTGGCACAAGGGCTAAGAGACAAATGAACGGCTCGTTTAAGTTTGACTAGATCCATACGAAGTAGACTATAGGAACATGCATTCTTATTAATGTTTGGACCTAGCTACCGAGTCAAGCAACCTATATCTAGAGGCTCCAAGCACACAAAACAAAGTAAAATAAAGGCGGAAAGCTCAAAACTTCGGAAAACAAAGAAAAGAAAGCGATGGAAAACTCAAAAAGCCGCGATGAGGCCCCCAGGTGAACAATCACCCGAGCACTGGACCTCATTGTGAAGAGTAGAGTCCTGTTAATTATTACATGCCAAAAGTGTCTCTCTCTCACCATAAATTACAAAAATGATCCTAATTGTTCTAGACCTATCTAATCCCCATCTCTTTGCTTCCTTGGTGCTCTCTCCAGATGGTCATCCAGTGAAGACCACCCTCCTCCAAGCTCGGCTGCCTTGGCTCCCTAAGAAGCCATCCTTGCATGACGGGCCCTCACATCAAAGTCACAAAGAAATTGAATTAGTATAGCTCATTCAATCAACTAAAACAGATATAAATTAATCACAATAAATAAATAAATAAAGCATGGTGATTAATTACATTAGAAATAGCTACTCACAAAATCAATGATGAATCAAAATTTTTTACACAAGAATGACAAAATAAAGTAAGCTATGCTCATTGCTCCCCGGCAACGGCGCCATCTGATAACCGGACATTCCGCAAGTGTCAGAATTATGTTGTCGCTGAGGCGACCACTCGCAGAACATCGGTTAGTCAGCAATTAACCCACAATAAAAGAATGAATGAATTAAGTCCAAAAAATGTGAAGTAATATTTATTACTCTACCACAAAATGCACAGTGAATAAGTATGTAGAGGTCGAACTACAGAGAGCAATACAAAAATGCAGTAGCCTATGATGTGCATGTACCACAGAGTCATCCTTGTGTGAAGCCTATTTTTATGGGTTTTTGTTTTTATATATTTATTATTATTTTTTATTAATTTTTTTATTTTAATAATATGGTTATGTAGTATATAGATATATAATTTATAGGATATAAATATATAAAGATATACCCATAGAGGGTATGTATAAAGCATATAATACATACATATATATATATTTTAATTTAATTCTCAGATTGTTATACATTAATAAATAAATAAATATATATATATATATATAATATTTTTTTATTTTCTTTTTCAATAAGGGAATATATATATATATATAAAGGAGAGAGAGAAGTGATACAATATTTATAAAAATACACAAAAATATTCAAAAATTCAGAAATAAAGTCTTTTTGGCCTTTTCATGATTGTTTACTGTTTTCGTGATTTTTGGGCATTTTTTAACAGATTTTTGGTATTTTTAAATACTGAAATAAGGCAAAACAGTGGAATATCTACTGGCTGGGGGTAAAATGGTAATTAAAATTATCACACAGCTGCAAAATTTTTCCAAACCATGCTCAATACTTCGGACAGGGTCGATGCTCTACACAACAGAGAGTCATCATTGGTGACCAAGCCCTACTCGCCTACGTACGATAGAAGCGCCATTACTTCGGAAATCCAGGCGATACACAAGGCAGTTGCAGACTGGGTTTTTGGCTTTAATCCTTAGTGGGTCGCACTCGCTCAAGGGAGTAGGGTTTTGGTCCCCCTTCAAGGTACCTGAAAATAATGAGGGCTTTATGAACCCGGTACAATGATAGTCCATTACGGATTTTAATTAAGGTCAAAGTTTATTTAGCAGTCCCCTTGTTTTAATTTTTGATTTTCACTTTTTTTTTGAGTCTGTTTTCATACCAGCGCCTAACGTTTTTGTAGATTCTCATTTAAGTCCTAGGTGCTCAAAATCAGAGGGAGATAGCGTAAAAGCCGTGCAAGTGGTTCCATGATGGAAATCTCACCATTGAACCGAATGATGCATGCTGAGTTAGAAGACTTACAGTGCATCCCAGCTCTCTCCATGCGGTATGCAAAACAAAATTTTTAAACCTATCTACATGTCGGTATGCAAGGCACAAAATCGCCCTAAACATTAGCTGCTATTAGCGTCAAGAACCATAAGTCGCTCATTCATCTTTAGCCTGAAGGGTCCGGTCTTGGCTCACCCCTCCTCTGCTCAACACACTTGAGTATAGGAGATAGCGCTTTACGGGGCTCACTGTGGCACAAGGGCTAAGAGACAAATGAACGGCTTGTTTAAGTTTGACTAGATCCATACGAAGTAGACTATAGGAACATGCATTCTTATTAATGTTTGGACCTAGCTACCGAGTCAAGCAACCTATATCTAGAGGCTCCAAGCACACAAAACAAAGTAAAATAAAGGCGGAAAGCTCAAAACTTCGGAAAACAAAGAAAAGAAAGCGATGGAAAACTCAAAAAGCCGCGATGAGGCCCCCAGGTGAACAATCACCCGAGCACTGGACCTCATTGTGAAGAGTAGAGTCCTGTTAATTATTACATGCCAAAAGTGTCTCTCTCTCACCATAAATTACAAAAATGATCCTAATTGTTCTAGACCTATCTAATCCCCATCTCTTTGCTTCCTTGGTTCTCTCTCCAGATGGTCATCCAGTGAAGACCACCCTCCTCCAAGCTCGGCTGCCTTGGCTCCCTAAGAAGCCATCCTTGCATGACGGGCCCTCACATCAAAGTCACAAAGAAATTGAATTAGTATAGCTCATTCAATCAACTAAAACAGATATAAATTAATCACAATAAATAAATAAATAAAGCATGGTGATTAATTACATTAGAAATAGCTACTCACAAAATCAATGATGAATCAAAATTTTTTACACAAGAATGACAAAATAAAGTAAGCTATGCTCATTGCTCCCCGGCAACGGCGCCATCTGATAACCGGACATTCCGCAAGTGTCAGAATTATGTTGTCGCTGAGGCGACCACTCGCAGAACATCGGTTAGTCAGCAATTAACCCACAATAAAAGAATGAATGAATTAAGTCCAAAAAATGTGAAGTAATATTTATTACTCTACCACAAAATGCACAGTGAATAAGTATGTAGAGGTCGAACTACAGAGAGCAATACAAAAATGCAGTAGCCTATGATGTGCATGTACCACAGAGTCATCCTTGTGTGAAGCCTATTTTTATGGGTTTTTGTTTTTATATATTTATTATTATTTTTTATTAATTTTTTTATTTTAATAATATGGTTATGTAGTATATAGATATATAATTTATAGGATATAAATATATAAAGATATACCCATAGAGGGTATGTATAAAGCATATAATACATACATATATATATTTTAATTTAATTCTCAGATTGTTATACATTAATAAATAAATATATATATATATATATAATATTTTTTTATTTTCTTTTTCAATAAGGGAATATATATATATAAAGGAGAGAGAGAAGTGATACAATATTTATAAAAATACACAAAAATATTCAAAAATTCAGAAATAAAGTCTTTTTGGCCTTTTCATGATTGTTTACTGTTTTTGTGATTTTTGGGCATTTTTTAACAGATTTTTGGTATTTTTAAATACTGAAATAAGGCAAAACAGTGGAATATCTACTGGCTGGGGGTAAAATGGTAATTAAAATTATCACACAGCTGCAAAATTTTTCCAAACCATGCTCAATACTTCGGACAGGGTCGATGCTCTACACAACAGAGAGTCATCATTGGTGACCAAGCCCTACTCGCCTACGTACGATAGAAGCGCCATTACTTCGGAAATCCAGGCGATACACAAGGCAGTTGCAGACTGGGTTTTTGGCTTTAATCCTTAGTGGGTCGCACTCGCTCAAGGGAGTAGGGTTTTGGTCCCCCTTCAAGGTACCTGAAAATAATGAGGGCTTTATGAACCCGGTACAATGATAGTCCATTACGGATTTTAATTAAGGTCAAAGTTTATTTAGCAGTCCCCTTGTTTTAATTTTTGATTTTCACTTTTTTTTTGAGTCTGTTTTCATACCAGCGCCTAACGTTTTTGTAGATTCTCATTTAAGTCCTAGGTGCTCAAAATCAGAGGGAGATAGCGTAAAAGCCGTGCAAGTGGTTCCATGATGGAAATCTCACCATTGAACCGAATGATGCATGCTGAGTTAGAAGACTTACAGTGCATCCCAGCTCTCTCCATGCGGTATGCAAAACAAAATTTTTAAACCTATCTACATGTCGGTATGCAAGGCACAAAATCGCCCTAAACATTAGCTGCTATTAGCGTCAAGAACCATAAGTCGCTCATTCATCTTTAGCCTGAAGGGTCCGGTCTTGGCTCACCCCTCCTCTGCTCAACACACTTGAGTATAGGAGATAGCGCTTTACGGGGCTCACTGTGGCACAAGGGCTAAGAGACAAATGAACGGCTTGTTTAAGTTTGACTAGATCCATACGAAGTAGACTATAGGAACATGCATTCTTATTAATGTTTGGACCTAGCTACCGAGTCAAGCAACCTATATCTAGAGGCTCCAAGCACACAAAACAAAGTAAAATAAAGGCGGAAAGCTCAAAACTTCGGAAAACAAAGAAAAGAAAGCGATGGAAAACTCAAAAAGCCGCGATGAGGCCCCCAGGTGAACAATCACCCGAGCACTGGACCTCATTGTGAAGAGTAGAGTCCTGTTAATTATTACATGCCAAAAGTGTCTCTCTCTCACCATAAATTACAAAAATGATCCTAATTGTTCTAGACCTATCTAATCCCCATCTCTTTGCTTCCTTGGTGCTCTCTCTAGATGGTCATCCAGTGAAGACCACCCTCCTCCAAGCTCGGCTGCCTTGGCTCCCTAAGAAGCCATCCTTGCATGACGGGCCCTCACATCAAAGTCACAAAGAAATTGAATTAGTATAGCTCATTCAATCAACTAAAACAGATATAAATTAATCACAATAAATAAATAAATAAAGCATGGTGATTAATTACATTAGAAATAGCTACTCACAAAATCAATGATGAATCAAAATTTTTTACACAAGAATGACAAAATAAAGTAAGCTATGCTCATTGCTCCCCGGCAACGGCGCCATCTGATAACCGGACATTCCGCAAGTGTCAGAATTATGTTGTCGCTGAGGCGACCACTCGCAGAACATCGGTTAGTCAGCAATTAACCCACAATAAAAGAATGAATGAATTAAGTCCAAAAAATGTGAAGTAATATTTATTACTCTACCACAAAATGCACAGTGAATAAGTATGTAGAGGTCGAACTACAGAGAGCAATACAAAAATGCAGTAGCCTATGATGTGCATGTACCACAGAGTCATCCTTGTGTGAAGCCTATTTTTATGGGTTTTTGTTTTTATATATTTATTATTATTTTTTATTAATTTTTTTATTTTAATAATATGGTTATGTAGTATATAGATATATAATTTATAGGATATAAATATATAAAGATATACCCATAGAGGGTATGTATAAAGCATATAATACATACATATATATATTTTAATTTAATTCTCAGATTGTTATACATTAATAAATAAATATATATATATATATAATATTTTTTTATTTTCTTTTTCAATAAGGGAATATATATATATATAAAGGAGAGAGAGAAGTGATACAATATTTATAAAAATACACAAAAATATTCAAAAATTCAGAAATAAAGTCTTTTTGGCCTTTTCATGATTGTTTACTGTTTTTGTGATTTTTGGGCATTTTTTAACAGATTTTTGGTATTTTTAAATACTGAAATAAGGCAAAACAGTGGAATATCTACTGGCTGGGGGTAAAATGGTAATTAAAATTATCACACAGCTGCAAAATTTTTCCAAACCATTTTTAAAGTAAAGAGGTTAAAATATAGAAACTACAGAACTTGAGTTTGCAATTTTTGGGGTTTTCTCGAATTTTTTATATTTTTAGAAGTTTTTGAGTATTTTTGAATTTTTAAGGTTTTTCTTTTGAGATTTTTAATGATTTTTGGATTGACACTAAAATATGACAAGATAGACCATAGGTAATTTTTTTGGAATTTTTCGAGGTGTTTTACTATTTTTTGGTATTTTATAAGCTAGACAGTAAATAAAATGCATGTTTTTGATTTTTAATAAATGCAAAAATGAAATAAAATTGAAAACTAAAAATATGGCGTGCAAGAGCAGGCTAACAGGAGCTTATATCCATTTTTGCAAAAAATTTCAAATTAATATGAGGCATGAAAAAAATGGACCAACCATACAAAAATTAAACAGCCTAGCAGGGGCATTTTTGCAAATAAAATATTTCTCAGGGGCATCCATGCAAAAATTACTACAGAAATAAACATTTACTGTTATTTTTGGGGCCATTTTACAATTAACAGAACCTGCCAGGGTTTAAGTGCAAAAGTCACGCGCCTCACGTGGAACTGCACGTGAGGCGCGAAGGGACCAATATGCAAATATATAAACTACAAGGGGCCAACTACAAATATTACAATTTATTTACAATAGGAAAGTTTATTTATAGCATTAAAATATAAATACAAAAAGGCGGGGGACATGTCTGAAATTTACCCCCAAAGGCGCGCGATTCAACGACATCGAGCACTTCACTTAGCCACGCGTCGCGCATCTGACGGTTGATACCGGTTCGCCAATGAAGGCTTCTGATTAGATCCGCCTCGCGGATCGGACGGTGGTGGATGGGCTTCATCTGACGGTTGTCGTTCAATCTGGGCCGGGCCTCCTGATCGGATGGCAATGGAGGTGTCTGGAGGAACAGGGAAGAAGCTCGCCCCCGGCGCGCTTCGATCGTGAAGCTTGGGATCCTCCGGGCATCTCCCTCGCGTCTGAGATGGTCTGAACGTAGCTGGAGGCCCTCCGCATCTACTAATGGTCTCGCCATGGCTCCTGGAGGTCCGAAGAGCTCGGACGAGGTCGATGAAGTTCGGGACCTCCAGGAACCTCTTCCTGGTTTGGATCGAGCCCAGATGGGCTCCTTTCTTCGTTTGACCTGCATAGGAAGAACCGGGGGAGCGAGGGCTACCTCCTCGACCCCGGGTTTTGAAGCTCTATCGCAAGATGGAGTGAGGCGGAGGAGCTCCGGCGTTAGGCGGAGGTGGAGCTCCGATTCGCAAAGACCAGAGGTCCTTGGTTGAACAAAGATGATAAATAGACGGAGAACGTGATGGGGAACGAAGTGGGGTGAACGTGGCGGTCGGAAACGGTCGGGATCACGGTGAAGAAGTCGTCGGAGCGGAGCTCCGGCGAACTTCGAATTTTCTATTTCACGCTATGCTAATTAACTAAAGACTAAACTAAGAATGGGAATGAATAGCTAATACTAAAAACAACCTAAAATGCAATAAAAGGGCAGCTCTTATACCTGGGGGCCACCAGGGAGCAGGACGGACGCCGGAGCTCCGCCGCATCGAAATTTTCCCTCCTCCGGCCGATTCGAGGTGCTGGAATGCTCCCCCTGTCACGAGGAACCTCCCAGGATCGAAATCAGGGCTTTTGGGTGGATTAAATTGGCCAAATTTGAGGAGGGGGGCGAAGCTTCTTATTTACAGACATTGGCCTGGAGCCTTATTGACCGGCATTTATTGAATAATCCAATGAGTATCATGTTGATCTAAGATATCAGCGGTCATCAGCGATAATCAGGGATGATTTCTTGTGAAGAAAGCGAGCTCGATCGATGGACGAGATGCCCATAAAAAAGGGAAGAAAACCGGGAAAAAGACACTTCTGGCACGCCAGGTCCCGGATGGGACAGTTGACCGGACGATCAACAAAGGCCGCGCCCTCATTGGTCCACCTGGGACGCTAGAGGACAAAATAGGGGATTTTGCTCGAAATTGATTTATTTGACATAATAAATGATTTTATTATTTTTTTCTTATGAAATAAAAAATGTGTATTATTTCATGTAGTATTTATTTACGATTTTTATTGAATTTTTTGAAGTGTTTTATTATAGTTTTATTTTAATAATGTGTATATGCATGTATTTATATGTATTTTGTGTATTTTATTTTTATTTTGTTTATTTTATTTTATCATTTTATTGTCCTATTTTATAAATTTATAATTTGTTTTGTGAGTGTGAGGGTATTTTTATTTAATTTTTATGAGTTTATTTACATTTTTAAATAAATAGGTATATGTATTTGTAGATGTACTTATAGGTATTTTACCTATAAATTCTATGTACTTAATTTATTAAATATATTTTCTTGATTTTTATTTTAGATTTGTATTTTTAGTATATTATGTATAATATGTACAATATTATAAAAAAATGAGAAAAGAAAATAATTAAAGAATGTTTTCCTTTTTTATTCATGTACATATTGGATCATATGTATCTTGCCTACTCTCTTGCATAGACTTATTTTATTATGTAAATCCCCTTTAGTTTTATTCTAATTTAAGTATGTACATGTATTATATACATTATTTACTAAATTCTAAAAATATAATTTGATAAAAATAATGGACAATGAATAAATTGAATATTTTAATCAGGCAGGTTGCACAATGAAGGCCAAAAACCTAATTTTTGCAGATGGACTCCAAAAATTATGAAACCAATTCTATTAAATAGTTCTTGGAAAGCTATATACAATTAAAGGTGAGTTTGGGTGATTTGGAGTCTTTATTTGCAAGATATGGGTCTGTGAAGTTGAGATTTTGGCTTTTTATTCTATGTATAAAATGTACACTGAGTATTATTTTTACACAAACTCAATTTTGTATTTTTATTTACATTATTATCTACAACTTTCATGTACAAAGTTTCTCTATTTGATGAATGAATAAGTATATACAAAATAGGTGTCAAAAATGCCTAAATAAATAAATGAATGAATGAGGTATTTATTGTATTGCTGGCCCTTATCTCCCCCTACTTTATTCTTTGTCGACCAATTCCATGTTGGCCTTGGTTTCGGGGTTCGGGTCATAAATTATTTGCAATATTTTACTCCTTTTTCTTTTCTTCTCTTTATTCTATACTTTTGTCATTAAAAACCTTATTTAATGTATAATTATTACAATGAATGATGAATGCTATTATGTACAATATTAATGTTATTTACATGCATTTGCTGGGGTTTTTGTGGCCAAAATGATAGAATAAAGGTGATGAAATGGAGATTCATCAAGTAGTCAGTTGGTAGATCAAGCCGGAGAGTTCGATATCGATGGTTGTGCTCAAACTCCTCTAGATGAGGCACTGCTTCATATATATTTCTCTTGTGCAACTCAGAAGCATGTGTTTTTCTAGATGCTCCAAGTGCTCCTTAATCTCTTGATGTAGTCTTCACTTTAGATGCTCGAGCAGATGAGGATCGATAACCTACATGTGTTGTTGCTCGCCATGCTCCAAATCAGAACCTACACCTGCAATTCCACAAATCAACTTGTAGCCAAAAACCCTCGGCCAAATCAACACAGACGATACGAATGAAGGTTATACTCTAACAAAGGTGGGAGATGAGGTTATGAGCTTAGATATGGATGGATCTAAGGTGGTCAGATGTGAATGGAATATGAAGAAGAGGAAATCGAGCGGTGATGCGATTATCAGAGTGGACTAAATTCAAGTTGGTGGTGGAAGTACTCCGATCGTGGTGATTAGAGGTTGAAGATGGTCTCCTAGTGATGTGAAATCAAAATTAACAAAACTCGAAAGATATTAGGAAACTAAGGTTACCCAGATGGAGGAGAACTTGTGTTGGATCTTAATGGAGCTCCTAGGTCATTGCCTCAACAATTTGACGAGTTGGAGTATGAGCTCTCATCAGAACCAGATAAATGACGAGAAACATCGAATCTAAGGTGCAAACACTATTTCTCCTCACTGTAAAGGACCACTCCTTTCACTTAACTATCCCTAGAACTCATGGAGGAGGAAGACGAGGCTAAAAGATGAGAATCAAATGGGCTCCAAGTGACTTTATACGTGAGAGGGGTGAGATTCGAAATCAAAAAGCACACGAACCGAGGTAATATCAGGGCAGATTCAACTTGGGCATAGATCTATGATCCAATTATTCTAATTTGTTGAAGAAATGTAGTGATATGGATATTAGATCGGGTCGAAAAATTTTGGGGACAAATCAATTTGGCGCAAACTTATTCAAGAAAAGGGGAGAATAGAGAGTTAACCGGGTGATCAACATCACTATTTGGACCAAATCAGATGTGTTTGTGGAAAAAGGACAAAATTGGTAAACGACAAAAAAATGAGAATAATTAGAAATAAATCAAAATAAATTACAAAATGGTTTTAAATTTAAAAATATTAACATAAAATGTTTATAAATTAATGAAATATTTTTTAATGATTTTTATTATATCAAATAACTTAATTTAACTAGTTAAATAATTAGATACATGTATTTACATTAATTAAATATATTATGTACAATGTGTACATATATATTTATTAAATTATATAAACATATAGTTTATTTTATGTTTTATTTATTTAAACAATACTTTAAGGATTTTAAATATATTTTTATTTTTGTTTTTTTAAGAGAATAATTCATGGGATAAATACATATATATATATATATATCTGTGTGTGTGTGTGTGTACAATATATGTACATTTTACCTATGTTATAAATACAATTACTTATTTGTTTATTAATTTTTTTTATTTTTATTGGTATTTTATAAAAATAATATGTAAAAAATAATAAAAATATAATATGTTTAAAATTATTAAGAAATTAATTAATTAATTAATAGGTACATCATACACATAGATACAAAGACACTCCAAAAAGCCATCTTTCACATCTTAACACCAAAGAGTTTATTTTATTTTCAACGTAATGAAAATGAGTTTGAGTCATTTTGTATTCATATGGAGTAGATATTGATCTTTCAGCTATGATTTTGTTTTTTTTTAAAGTGTTGTATCTTTTATTTGTATTAGGATTATTTCTGCAATTATTATTATTTAAAACACATTTTATGTACAAATTTCAAGAAGAAAATATTTTTTTTGAGATTGAATTAATGATAAATAAAATAATACAATATATGTGCATATTAAATAATGTGAATATGAACAATATGAATTTGGTTTTTATGAGATATTAATAAATTAATGACCTTATCTCCCCCTACTTTATTCCTTGTCGACTATGTCAATGCTTGACCTGGTCTTGGATTTTCTGGTTAGTCTGTATCTATTACATATATACAACCTTCTTTTTTTCTTTTTCTTTTACTTTGGTATAAAATAACTGCTAAATATACAATATAAACAAATGATGTTAGATTATTAAAAGATGAGAACTAGTGTTATATACATGTGTTTTTGTTAAGGATTATAAGCCAAAACGGAAGAATAAAGATGATGAATTGGTGATTAATCATTATACAATAAGGAGATCAAGACTATTATGAAGAAACTTTTTAAGCCAGATAGGAAGAACTGGTCTCAACTTCTTGATTATGTTCTATGGTCTTATCGGACCACCTCCAAGTCTCCATTGGGTATGTCTCCCTATCACCTTGTATATGGAAAACCTTGCCATATGTCAGTGGAACTCATTCAAAAATCTCTTTTGGAAGTGAACATTCATAACTTGGACTCACATAATGGTGGTAAAAATCGGAAGATCTATTTGAACACTCCGGGAATTCAGAGACAACACATACGATAATAACCTGCATTTTATAGAGAAAGTCAAGCGTTTACATGTAAAGCACTTGAGAAGAAAGGCTTTCGAGCCTAGAGAGAAGGTGTGGTTATTTGATGAGAAGATGAATATATTCTCGGCCAAAATGAAGAGTGAATGGACTGAGCCAATTATAGTGAAGAATTTGCGTGACAATGGTAACATTCTGATAATCGAATTGTCATCTGACGCACATCCATTTGTAGTCAATGGACAGTTGTTGAAGCCATATCTAGAGCATGATACATTTCAGTCTGTTGTCGATCCAATAAATATGGTATTTGAAGAATATCTCCCAGCCGCAACATTAGAAGATTCAGACTATGCTATACACAAATATTCTTTATTAATTCTTTCTTTTTCATTCTTTTTCACTTCTTTCATTCTTTCATTATTTTAATCATCCCATTCATCATTGTTGTACTTAGGATGACCTTATCCTAAGTATGGGGGATGAGTGTATTTATTTATTCTTTATTATTCTCTCGCTTGTCTTCTATTGAAAATTATTTTCTCTACTTAGGGATATTTTACCCAAAGTATTGGGGGAACAAATCGAGAAATTGACTATTTTGTGAATTCCAGTCCCCGATCATCCCTGATTTGTGTACAATCTTCTATACTCAGGATTATTTGATCCTAGGTATGGGGGGACGATTGAATTCTTATTCATTTATTCAGTTGCTATAGTATATACTTTTCTATACTTAGAATGAGTTATGTATTCCTCTTTTGTCTTCGATCACTACGAGGACATAGTTCAAGCTAAGTATAAGGGGTCATATATATTGTATATATATGTTCACCATAGCATGGATTTTTGCATTTTCAATAATATGGCTAATATATTATACATCGGGTAACTGTATTTATTAAATCTAGTTTAAAAATTCTTGTAAGTTTTTGTAATTTTTTTTGAAAAAATATTTATAATAAGTGTTTGAAATTTATTTGCAAATGATTTGGAAAAAGATTGTAAAATGATTCGAAAAATCTTTGAAAAACCTTTGAAAAATATTTTCAAACTATTTTGAAAAATATGCTTTTGTAAAAATGTTTTTGAAAAATAAGTTTTCAAAATGTTTGATAAATGATTGCAAAAATGTTTTCAAATTATTTTGAATACCTTGTATACAATATCCTTGAAAAAATTCCTCAAGTAAAGAATCTTGTTTAAAACCTGTATGAAATTCTTCATAAATCTTTTGTTAATATGTACATAATTATTGTAATTTACTAACCTTTCCAAAAATCCCTAAAATTTTGAGAATTTTCATAACTCAATAAAAAAATTGCAAAACTTTTAAAAAATCCCCTAAAAAGTTCAAAATTAGAAATTATTTCACAAAAATATTTTATGCATTGCATTAGCATTTTTACGAATGATTTTTGACAATAGGACTAGTCTAAATAAAATTTGAAGATTGAAGCTTGGTCTAGACCTTAATCTACTTAATTTTAGAAGAACCTTATAGGAACTGGAATTAAATCTTTTTAGGTCAATGAGACTCAATTCCTTGAGTCTACAAGATAATGTTCACATGCTATCTAGACTAGCATGAGTATTTCGAAGCACACATATGATTCTTTTTGATAATGACCTAACTTGGACAAGTACTCTACACTTAGCTCAACTCTGATGAAGTGGTGAGGGCATGATTTTTTGTCTTTAGGAGCACGTGTGTTGAAACATGCATTGTTCAACTAGGTGGCTAGTTCCCCCCAAACCGATCTATTCGCATGGGCTTCTAAAGACAAAATGCTGAGGGTTGCAATAAAGTTTGAATAAGGGATAGCATATGACTCAAAAAGAAAAATTCCTTATGTAAATGTTGTTGTATATAATAAAAAATTATCGTAAAAATCTCCAAAATAATATACAGACAAAAGTATAAAAAATCAAATCTCATCGAAATTAAGTATCAAATAATCAAGTCTTATACTTCAAAGTCAAAATCTCAATGTTGCACGTAGCTGGAGACTTGGCTACTCTAGTTAAGCTCAACAGGATATATGACTACATTGGTCACAATACATTCTTCTCTCTACCCCCTCTTATTGAGTCTGTTTAACTTGAACTTAGAAGGAAATACCTTGGTCTTTGAGGAAAGAGTAGTTAGATTGGGGAATTAGAGTTATCTTGACGAGGGAGACTGTTTTTGCTATTTCTGATCAGAAGAGCTACATTCGTAAACATTATATAAGTAAGACTCATAGTTATAAGGATCTGCGTATGAAAAGACTTATTTTAACATTGCTATTGTGACAATTTGAACAGAGGATTGCAGAAGTCAAAGGCTATTATGTTTTAGATCTTATTCTTAATAATGTTCCGAGCAAACTAACAATCCAATGGACGTAACTGAGCTCTAAACTTTTATGAAGATAATCTCAAGAATCATCATCATTCTAATTTCTTTATTTCATTTTTCTTTCTTTTTCTCTTTTGCATCACTTCTTCTTCTAATAAGTGTTTGCTAGGGACCAGAAAAGGTTAGTATAGTAGAGTGATGGATTTCCATTCATCTATCTTTAATCTTCCGTTTTGTCTTGAAATCCATATCAAAACACATATAAATAGAACTAATTTATGTAAATTAACATTCAATATTCATCTATAAATAGTATGTAAATAGCATGTAAATATTTGTTATTTAAATCGAAAAATACGTAATAAAGAAAATAAAATAAATAAAGTACCAAAGTTACTGAATGTCCCTAGACTCCGAAACCAAGTCAATATTGACTAGGTTGAACATTAATAAAGTGTGTGTGTGTGGAGGGGGGGGCTATACACTATTTAA
The DNA here is from genome assembly GCA_037367405.1 of Ottelia alismoides. Taxonomy (NCBI): domain Eukaryota; kingdom Viridiplantae; phylum Streptophyta; class Magnoliopsida; order Alismatales; family Hydrocharitaceae; genus Ottelia; species Ottelia alismoides. The sequence continues at coordinate 646,733 of JAZKJV010002130.1, read as the reverse complement.
AATCCTAATTTCATACTCCAAAAATATCCATTTTTTACATTTTTTAATTTATCATATTACACACTCCAAACAATAATGTTTTCAACATAAAACCTATACATAAAAATATATAAAAAATTACAAAAATGATGGCCAATAAAAATCATTCACAGTACAACTTGTACACACATATGAAAAAGATGCAGAGCGAACTTCATTGATCAATATCATCTTCATATGAACTCAAGCTAAACCAAACTCACCTCCATTGTATTTCAAATCGAATTATCTATCTAATCAAGGTTGTTTCATTTAAAATGGAGCTATGATATAAAAGCTGGTTTTTTGGGATACCATTGTACTGGCATATGTATATAATATTAATACATTCTATTTTTTATATTTTTAGTTTCTTACATTTTTAATTAATTATATATATATATATATATTATAATACATATTAAATATATAAACACAAATAAAACAATTAAAGAGACACTAAAATAAATAATACATTATAATATATAGGTATACTATACATATAATGTAAATACATGTAATTAATTATATATGTAAATAAAATAATAAAAAGACAATAAAAATATGTAAATATAAATATAATACTATGAAAATATATAAAAAATGATATATATATATTAAATACAAAAAATTAAAATAAAATATGTAAAATTGAGATAAATATACCTTTCTGTAAACAAGTAAATATTAATATCATGCAAATAATGGTGCAAAAATAAATAAAAATAACAGAAAATAGTTCACAAAATTTTAAATATTTTTATGTTTTTGGTTTTAATTAATAAAATCAATTACTATTTATCATTGAATTAATAAATATTTTAATTCATGCTTTGTCCTTGTTGGTTTGACGTGGATCAATTGGGGCATTTCTTTTGTTGACCCGCGAGTTAACTTTACAAACCAAGCCTCTGACTGTTGTCAGAGTGTGCGAGCCCTGGACTTCTCCCATTTCTATGGCATCTCCCTCACCTTCTTCCACCTCAAGCTCCTCATATTTATGCACCTACCATATCCCTCTTCCACACCCAAACCCTAGCTCCCACCGTCCATTTCTGTGGCATCTCCCTTACCTTCTTCCTCACGCAATCACCATCACGAGATGGCCTCTCCACCGGTTTATAAATAAGATCCATCAGCTCCACTTTGCTTTTTGATCCTTTTTCACTACATATAACTCCAATCCATTGCACCGTTGAGTTCCGGGTAACAACAACTAGCTCTAGATGGTGTCGGCATGGACAAAGGTGGCCAGATTTGCCAATCCAGCCAACAGCTAGAGTAGCTCCGATGAGATTCGCTATGCTCCTAGTATCATTGTTAAGCTGCTACTTAAGGTTATTTAAATTGCATTTTCGTTTCTTAGCATAGGTATAGTCATAGTTTAGCTTCATTTCTTGTTATTTAATGTAATTCAATCAAATCAAAGTTCGCCGAAGCTGGTGCTCTAGCCATTATTTTCACCGTGATACACATGTGTTTGTCCCCCTTGATCATCTCATCACCTTCCTCATCACTTCTCCATTATATGCTCCACCTTTTCCAACCCTGATCTTACACAGATCAGGTGAACCAATCTCCAACAGTCATCATCGCCAGAGATCGTTACTCCCCTTCAACCCTTTTGTTATAAGCTTCAAAATTGGGTTAAGGATATAGCCCTCGAGCCCTTGAGTATTTTTGTGCAGGATGGGAGACCTAAGGACTCACTTGAATCTGTGAATTGAATTACCACAAGGTCCCCATGTTGCCTGAGCCAAATCGATCTCCAAACCATAATCAGTGAGGTTTGGACCTCTGTAAATTCCATGCAGGTGTGGAGTGATCCTGATGAATCTCATATTCATCACTCTAAAACTTATTAAATAAGCTCAAATCCCTTAAAATCATTGGCATTTCTTCATTTATTCTGCATCATTAGCTATCATGCATATTTTAATAAGAATTGCATTTTATCACTTATTTTTGAACAAAATAAGAATCCAAAAGTCCCAGTCTAAATTGACCTGTAAAATAGCCTAACTTCCCTGATTTTTAACTAATTCATGCTAACTCCAATTGACCCAAAACCACCTCCACTATATACATATCACTAACAAGAATAAACCAAAATACAAAAAAATCACTAACCCAAATAAGTGGACCAAAAATCCAAACCCTAGTTCTAGGATTTCTAGACTAAAACCTCAATATCTTCCCCATCCAATGTCCATTTGATCCTACTCACTTTGGAACTAATGTACATTCAATTACCTTCAGAACAAGACCAAGTTCAATTGAATCGGAGCTCGCATGTGAAAGTTGGGTTTTGGGCCTCTTTTGTACATTTTGTATTTTAGCGGTTTTTGACCTATTATTTTATGTATATAATTAACCTATTTCTTTTTCACTTGTCTTCTTCGATGAAAGTTTTATTAAAATGCGCAAAAATCCAAATCCAAACTAAGCTTGAAATCAAAGAAACTAATTGAGTCAGTCTTCACTAACCGTCTATACAAAAATTATCTTTTTCGTCTTTTATTTTATTTTTCTTAATTAATAAAAATCCAAAAAAATCAGATTAATGTGTAAATATTTATCTTTGATTTTTTACGATATTCTTCCAAATTTTTTATCTGATTTAAAAATGACAAAAAATTATAAAACCCAAAAATCAAGGTATTCTATGTACATGGGATACCCCAAAATTATCACTTTGTGCAATTAATTGATTTTAGTTTTTATGTCTCATGAAATTGTAGATCTCATCACGACGAGCAACTTTCGTGAAGAAACTTTTTCAATCCGGGGTCATTTACTATTTTTTAAGTATTGTTCTTTGTATTTATTTTTTGATTTTTGTAGGGCTTACTCGTGGCAGCTCCTGGAGCTGCCACGTGTCACCCATTTTTGGATTTTATTTTCATTTCATTTTAATAAAAAAACCCACTGCACGTGCGTAGCACGTGCCTCCCACACACGTGCCATGCACGTGCTTTGCTGCACGCCTCTCCTACTGCTGCCCCGTAGTCGAATCACGGCCGTCCGATCTCGGCCGATCGGACGGCCGCTGGCCTTCTCCTTCCTCCCTCTTCTTTCCCAATTTGCACTGTTGCCTTCCCTCTTCATCTCCACCGGTGATTTTTTCACCGTCGCAATCACGATCAGCCCCACAAAATCTCCACGCCTATCTCCGATCACCCTCTGATCTAATCTCTGCCACGATCGCCTACCATCTCCACCCTCATCGAATCACGGCGAATCTCGCAAGCTGCCAAATCTCCGATCACCATTCCTAACTTGGCCGGCTACCGTGAATCTCGCCACCGCCAATCTCCCTCTTCCGATCTTCATCACTATTGGCTTCCTTCTCCAGCCGCCCCCCGATTTCCTTCCATCACCAGCACCAATCCCCTCCGCTATTTGAACGCCGCGCCCCCCAATCTTCACCTTGATCCGCCGACTCCTCCAGATAAAGACAGAGCCAAGACCGATGATAGTTATAGCGCCACCACCTTTTCTTGTCCTGCGACGTGATCCGGGGTCTCATACCTCGTAGCATCCCCATCCTTTGAACGACTGCCTTGCTCCAGCTTCCCGACTGTAGAGCCTCCACCTTCTCAGGTAACCTCTCCGTCACCTTCTCCGTTACGTCGAATCAACCATCTCCCCTGATCTCTCCTCTGGCCACTTCGCTTCACGTCGCCACCCTCTTTCCTCCATCTTGTCGTCTAGCATCCACATCGAAGCTATGCTTCTCCGCAATCCCAATATCAACACCAACAATAGTGGGGGCTCCTTCGCCGGCTTAGGATCTTCATCGACAACCTTCTTCATCATCGAGGATGCGACCACCAGTCATCTTCTTTGACAATTAGCTACGTCTTTGTTGCTTCGCCCGACTGGTCAACTTCCCAACGTTACCTTTAACTGCAAGTAGCATCACCAGCACTTCTCCCTCGGCTCTTTCTGCCGCTTCATCGCTATCCACCCCCCGATGCCCACCGACCGTGTGTCCGCCATCGTGATCGCAACCAGCCTAGGATCAAGTGAGATGAACCGTTTGATCAAGAACACTCATCATATAGAGCACTCTAAAAGCCCCAATTGCTGGCCCTTGGACCATTGGCCCCTAGACGTTCCTTGTCTTCATCGAGCCTACATCTGAACCAATTCTCCAAGCTGGGAGCCTCGGGCCAAGTCGAAGCACGCCATCACGCCACGTGGAGAGTTGGAATCGGAGCCGCGCAACCTCAGACCAGACCTCGCCCAACGTACGTGCACTTGGGAAAATTACGCAAGAGCCCCTAGTTTTTCTCCTATTTATGTAAAGGTACAGCTCAAGGGTCACATGCCTGAGACGTGACCACTTGGCGAAATCACAGAATCCCCCTTGACTTATCGATAATTACAATATAGTCCCTATTATACATTCTTAGCATTATTTTATTTTATTTATTGCATAATTACCCCGGTGTTCCCCCTCAGTTTTGGACCTCTACGTTGTATATTTTTTATTTAAAAAAATAGCATCATGTTCGTCAATTAATTCGCTACATTATGGCATATGTTTGATATTTTTGTGATCAATGGTTAATTAATAATTAAATGTTTTGTGGAAAATTGCATACTCTGCCCATTCGGAGCTCTGAAATACATAATTGATTAACCGTTGCTCTAAAAATTGCCTAAAAATATGGATTGTAGAATTAATTGTGTTTAACATTGTGCCCAAAAAGAATTGCATTTGCATGCATGGTTTGTCTTGTAAAAATCATTTTGCATATTTCGATCTTTAATTTTTAATTGGTATTAAATCTGATATTTTTAAAGTTTAGGATTTTTTTGAGATCCATCATCTAGTTATAGATCATGGATAATTTTATCCCTTGAAAATAACTAGGTTTAGTATTTATTATAATTAAATATTGAAATTTACTTTGTTTGCATTCAAAAATTCATAAAAAATTCATCTTGCATCCGAAAATTCCATGAAAATTACATTGCACTCATTTCATCATTATTGTCATCTTGGCCACGTTTCATATTTTTCAGACATCGTTTGATTGTTATTCATTTTGTAGTTCTTAAAATAGGCCAAATTTGCACTTTGCATCCCATATTGCATTAAAATCACAAAAAAAGACCGCCTCGAAAACCATGCAGGAACTTTGATAGAAAAAAAATATAGGTTGTTCCTTTGCCTCCTTTAGTTCGACCTTGGGACTTGTCCAAGTAAAATAAACATAAAACCACATTGATTAAAATTGACTAAATTTTGTTTGGTTATTTCGTGACCGATTCTGATTGCCCGCCTACAACGAAACGACACATTAATTTTAAGCGAATGATAATCCACACATTTTAACTGAGGGCTTTTCGTGACTCGTCAGAAGGCTCCATTGCCGGGGAGGTAAACAGCTTAGTTTTTCGTATAATTTTTTTCGATTTTTTGCATTCGGGTAGTCTGACCCTTGAATTTTTCATTATAAATTCCATTTTTTCCTGTATTTATTTTTATTTTATTTTTAGTGGTTATTTTCTTATTTTATTTTTTATTTATTTTTGAGTCACTCTCTTACAATCTCTCTCTTATTTTTCTTGCGAGGTACCCGGCATACGCGGAGCGGTTTTTCATGAATCGATACATCTTCACCAACTCCCGTAAAGCCACATTAAAAATTAAGATCGAGTCGAGTCGTGAGAGAGCGTAGATTCTAGGATTTATTTTTTTGCAATTTTTAATTTATGTAATTATTTGCTCATTTATAGCGGTGTCCGTTTGGACTCTCGCGTGTGTAAAAGACCTTTAACTCTTTCTGTGGTGTGTCGTGGCTTGTTTCACTCTCTGGTGAGGGTGGGGCCCGACATAAGTGGCGCTTAGGATAGACCTGCACATACGACTGTTAAAGCTTTTCCAATTTTTATTGTGCTCGAAGGACCTAGGGCCACACTTCACATTAATTGAGATGCACATTAGATCGTTCATCTTACTCAAATTCAACTCAATTCCTCCTGGCTAATAGAACTTTCTGCTAGGTACGATTTTTATCGGCTTACATTCATTTAGAATAATCTTTCAATTATTGTATTGCATCCCACATTGAGATTGCGAGGAATCACTGTAAGTCTTCTAACTGAGCATACATCATAGTTTTTCGCGTGCATCGGCTTTTCCTGAATTTCTCCCTCCTGTTTTATCACATAATTTTAAAGGAAATTGGGACTGAACGGTAGACGTGTATTTAATTCTCACATAATTCTTTAGTGATCACCTAATTAAAATTGGGATTGCTAAATATTGCTGATTTTAAAGAACCCATAAAATCAAGAATTATTGCTGGAGAGCAACCCCGACATTGTATTCTTTTATCTTGCAGCGAGGAGAGAGATGCACACTAGGATAGAGCCAAACCATGATTTTCATATTGACTACTGATTATACCAAAAATGATTAGTTACTTCTAAGTGAGGATATACGGGTAGTCGGTAAACGGTCCATATTTCCTTAGCAGAGTGGGTGGTTTAAAGGACACTGCGTAATGCTCCGTCCTTAAAGACATGGGTAGTCGTTTTACGATCCGTACTTAAACCCATACTGGCTGAAATAGGTGAAACTAGTCGTAAGAATTCGGGCCAATCGGTAGGGAAATACATGCACCTAACAGCTCGCTTGAACGTTTGCAAGATTGAATTATCACCAATTAAAAATTGACAAGATAACTGGCCGAACCCTAACAGCCTTCACTGAGTGAGTTGGTGAAACAAGGATCCGTATTGTGTTTGTTTTGTGCATAGATACATGATAATCATCGAATACCACACACTTGTGCCTAGATCATGAATCGTAAACCTCTTGCTCATCATTTGAAATCGAGAATGGAAGATTGTGATAATTATCGTTCGGACTCTGCGAACCCTCCTCTGACCGCCACAATTATCCAATCTCAAAGGTTCGGAGACACTCTTACTCAGGACCACCTTGAGTTCAGGGACGCCTTTCCCATGAATCCTATTCCTACAATTCCTTCTTCTTTGTAGAAGGAGGTCGAACCCACACTATTTCCCTCTCTCCAAAACACATCGAGGAAAACTCCTACCTCGATGATTCTTGTTCAAATTTTTTCCACTCAATTAACTTAAATCCATTATATTCTGAAGGTGAAGAAGAAGAGAACACATAGAAGATGCCTCGCAAGATGCCTCCCAAGAAAGATCATGAAGATGAACCTAATGAAGATCCAATGTAGATGATTTTTGTGAGACTAGCTGCCAGCCTCTCGAACCAGAAATACCCTATGAACTGATGCCACATGTCTTGAGCCAATTGCCACAATTTCATGGTAATGTTCCTGAAGAACCATATGAATTCTTATGGGACTTGGAGCCAGTATGCTCTAATCTGAGGCATCCCTCGATCAGCCAAGATTACATTCGTCTCACTGCACTTCCTTTTGCCCTAAAAGGAAAGGCAGACTATTGGGTGAAGAATTTAGGAGTTACTGTGACCACATATGATAGGTTCAAGAACATGCTCTTAAAAATATTCTACCCTTTGAATCGGACCAATCAGATAAGGACATGCATCACCAGCTTTTAATCAGATGCCTAGTGAACCACTCTGGGTGCTTGGGATAGATTTAAAGATCTACTACAAAAGTGCCCATGCCATGATCTGGATGAAAACATCCTAGTCCAGTCACTCTATTCTGGCCTCATCTATGAGACACAGGGATTTGAGAGTGCTGCTTGCGGTGGCAATTACACATCACGAGGGGCTGAAACCGTCTGGAAAGTACTAGAGCAGATGGCTGAGATAAGTCGCTCACAGATTGCTAGTAGGGTACACACCAATTCCCTGAACACACTTCAGTCTAAAGGGGGAAAGCAAACTATTGTAGAGATAGCAGAGGATTTGATTCCAAACATGAGCATCATCGCTGATAAGTTGGTAGTTGTGGATCGGATTCATAAGAGGACGAACGACATCGACATGCTCACAGATTGCCATTGAACACACTTCAGTCTAAAGGGGGAAAGCAAACAATTGCAGAGATAGTAGAGGATTTGATTCCAAACATGAGCATCATGGCTGATAAGTTGGTAGTTGTGTATCAGATTCATAAGAAGATGAACGACATCGACAATAGGATCTCCTAGTTTCTGAAGCAAATGGATGAGCTGACCGAGAAGGTATCCAAGATAGGGATATCTGTTGCATCCACGGTCCTGATATATTGTATACATTATGTCCAGGAGCTACCAGGATCCACATCAATGACAACCATGAGTTCAGGATCAAGTCTATGCCCAACCTTCCCGGGAGTCACGCTCACCAGCCAAGATTGTTGAAGAGGCACTGCCTCCGACGTTCGATGTAAATGGCATCTAGTACACTCAAGACACTACCTGACAGGGTAATATGGGGAACCGTCAACCTTACCAACATCCCACCACTTTCTATAATGCCGCGTTTCCACCAGCTCCGCAGCACACTCAGAATACTACATCATTCCAGCATCAGAAGCAGCAACATCAGCCATACAACCGCCAGAACCAGTCTCAGCAATACCGACAACAATACCAAGCTCCACAAAGTCACACCTCAAAATAACCATCTCAACCATCCAACTCTCAAGAAGAACCCATAGATATCCAGAGACAGATGCTCGAGGAGATTCACAACTTTTGAAATGAACTACAAGATCTACGGATCGATGTTAATCGCTTGTCCCATTGGAGAGATGAACAGACAACCCCTGCTAAAACCATTACCGCCGAAGTTCAAGCTAATCCTAATAGCTTAAACAAATCTCAATCTTCCCAACAAAATGGTCAGGTAAACTATTCAGATTTTCCCACGTCTGTACATGAGATCCTTTCGTTTGACAATACCAGTGCTATGTCAGTTAGGAGTGGAAGGACCGTGGACAAACCATAGCAGGCACGGGAATTGGATCGAGAATATCAACCAGAGGATACTTCCGAGAATAAAGAAGAAGGACATCGGAAGTCAGCACCAGTGAAGATCCCAACACACGAGAAAGGAAAAGCATCTATGGAGTCTACAGAGGACCTTGCACCTCTAGTTGCTGCAAATATACCTTTGTCACCTTTTCATCAGCATGATTTTGATTATTATCACGAGAAAAATGATTGTAACAAGAACTCCTTTCCTATAAAGATGCTCTTATTTATGACTCTAGCTCTCTATATCCTGTCTCAAATGCTTCCATTTCTTTCCCCCATGCTCTTAATAAAAGAAAACAAAAAAACATTCAAGATGACCCAGAAATGGAACGATTCTGTCAGGAAAACTTCACAGTCAAAGTACCATTTGATCAATATGTGGCTAACAATCCATCATTTCAAAAATATTTGAAAGTGAAATGCACTCCCACCAGGATTTGTACGATGAAACCAAGTTAATTTGTGGAGACTCATATTTTGACTGTGGCAACTATCAAATGTTTCAAAAATCAGCATTTACCAAGAAAAAAGTGGGATCTGGGTGCTCATTATGTGGAGAGTCGCTTTGGAAGAATTGCGTTCGCACACACACTACTCGATAATGATTCTTCGATCAATCTTCTCCCATTAGCCTTATACTACAAATTGGAGTTAGGGCCTCTCAGAAAATCCTTATCTCTGCTCTAATTTGCTGATAAATCCACTAAAAGACCTATGGGAGAAGAAAAGAATGTAGTTATCTTGATCGAGGGTACATAATACAAAGTGGACTTCACGATCCTTGATATGGAGACCCCAAACCATTGGAAAATAATCTCAAATGATTCTTGGAAGACCATTTCTGCGGACTGCTGAAGCAGTATTCGATTACGATACATGAATGATGAAATTTTGCTCTCCAGGTGGAGAAGTGGACTTGGAGATGAAGCAAACAAAGTGGGAAAGGCCAGACTCTGAATCTACCACTGAATAATCAGATACATCAGAATGCAATTTCATTAGCACTACTGGGCCTTGGGATCAACATCCAGAAATTCAAAGTGAAAGCCCCTCATCAGAAGAGAAAACAATTTACGGTGCAGCTTGCGATATGTTGCCAAACGTATCTAGACACACAGATACCTATACCCTTGATGGCACAGAAATCCTTTGGGATTTGTCAGTCCCATCTTCTTCAGGACAGTAAAGAAATGTCGATGACGAGTCGGACGCAGCTTTGGCCGAATTACCGTACTACTTTTGCGATCTGACTCACCTTTCATCAGAATTGGTAGCAAACACATCACAGAGTGATTCACTGTCAACCAACACAGAGCCAGACTCAAAAGCCATTCAGATAGACCTAATTGCTGATTCAGACTTGCCGAAGTTGAAACCACTTCCTCCTACACTTTAGTATGCATTTCTTACGGATCCCAAAGAGAAATTTCCTGTGATCATTAGCTCATCATTAACCAAAGACCAGGAATCTAGATTGCTTGAAGTTCTTGAGCAGAATCGTAAGGCCATTGGTTAGACTATGTCGGATCTCATGGGAATCAATCTTGCTATCTGCTTGCACCAAATTTATGTTGAGGATAACACATGACCTCGTGAATTTCAAAGAAGATTAAATCCCAATCTCTAGGATGTAGTTAAGAAAGAGATAGAAAAATGGTGCAAAGAAGTGTTTATATATGCCATTTCTGACTCCAAGTGGGTGGCCCCCCTTCATGTTGTCCCAAAGAAGCCGGGAATCCAGATGGTCACGAACGAGGAGGGGGTAGAGATCGCGACCCAAGTACCCATGTCGTGGCGCGTCTGTGTCAATTACATGTGCCTGAATGCTGCGAACAAGAAAGATTACTTTCCACTACCTATGATTGATCAAATATTGATGAGACTTGTAGGGAAAGCATTCTTCTGTTTTCTTGATGGGTACTCTGGCTACAATCAAGTAGCCATTGCTCCTGAGAATCAGGAAAAGACCACATTTACATGTCCTTTCAGCACTTACGCATTCAAGCACATGCCATTTAGGCTTTGTAATGCCCCGGGCACATTTCAGCGGTGCATGATTGTCGTATTTTCCGAAATGGTTGGCGACTTCTTGGAAGTCTTCATGGATTACTTCTCGGTCCATGGTGATTCAATCGATACATGTTTAACGCACTTGGACCGAGTCCTCAAGAGATGTAGGGAGGTTAATTTGGTACTTTCCTGGGAGAAAAGTCACTTTATGGTGCTAGAGGGTATCGTGTTGGGGCACACAACCTCCAAATAGGGAATTGAGGTCGACCCTGCCAAGGTGGATGTGATCAAGAAACTTGAGCCATCGACCAACGCTAAGTCAGTAAGGTCCTTCTTAGGGCATGTTGGATTCTACCGAAGGTTTATTCTTGATTTTTCAAAGATCGCCCGCCCACTGACTGAACTCTTAGGAAAATACACCAAGTTTATTGTAAATCACAAGTGTCTAGAGGCCTTCGAGCTCTTGAAAAAGAAAATATGTGAATCGTCGATATTACAAGCTCCCGACTGGTCTCTTCCCTTTGAGATCATGACTGATGCATCAGATTTTGCTATCGACGATGTGCTTGGACAAAGATGAGATGGGATACCTTATGCGATTCATTACACGATCAAAGTTTTGGATCCTGCACAGAGAAATTATACGGTAACTGAAAAGGAAATGCTCGCGGTAGTTTGGGCCCTTGAAAAATTCATATCATACATATTGGGCTCCAAGGTGATTATTTTTACTGATCACACGACAATTACATATCTAATGGAGAAAAAGTATGCCAAGGCACGACTTTTGAGATGGATCCTATTAATTCAGGAATTTAATTTAATGATCAAGGATAAACCTGGAATAAAGAATGTTGTTGTTGATCACCTTTCCCGGATTGAGCAAAATGATTATTCTGACACTGGACCAATTAATGAGACTTTTCCAGACGAGTCAGTTTGCGTTACTGACTCAGTCCCATGGTACTCCAACATAGTGAACTATCTTGTCTCCAAGAAAGTTCCCTTAGGTTGGACCAAGAGAATGATTGATCGGTTGAAGTCGGATTCAAGAAAATACCATTGGGACGATCCTTTCCTTTTCTATGAAGGACCGGATTGCGTCTGGCAAAGATGTATTCCTCAGGAGGAATACTAGAGTTAGAGGACACCATTCAGGAAAGAGAACCGTGCACAAGGTACTCCAATGTGGATTTTACTGGCAGACCTTGTTTTGAGATGCTAATGATTTTGTACGATCATGCCCAATTTGTCAAAGAATGGGAGGAACTATTGGTTATAGAGATGAAATGCCCATGCAACCAATGATTTTCCGTGATGTTTTCGATGCATGGGGGATTTATTTTATGGGTCCTTTTCCCAATAGCCATGGATTTGAGTACATCTTGTTAGCGGTTGATTATTTATCGAGATGAGTAGGGGCTATTCCAACCCGAACCATAGATAGAAAAATTGTCTCTAAGTTTATCAAGGATAATATCATTGCATGGTTCACGGTCAAAAGTCTTGATTTCGGATGGGGGTAGCCACTTTGTGAAGAAGGAAATGAGATCTATGGATAAGGAATATAAATTTGAGCATAGAATAGCCAACCCATATCACCCACAATCTAATGGCATGGCAGAGGTTTCTAATAGAGAGGTGAAGGGTACTCTTGAGAAGTTGATTCGTCCAGATAGGAAGAACTTGTCTAAACTATTGGACCAGGTTTTGTGGGCCTATATGAAAACCTACAAGACTCCACTCGGTACTTCACCTTTTAGGATTATCTATGGTAAGACATGCCACTTACCCGTAGAACTAAATCACAAATTAGAATGGGCAATCAAAAAGCTGAATTGGAGTTCTCACCTTGAGAAATTATGACGACACTTAAATCAGAATGAGCTAATTGAAATCCGAAACCAGGCATATGACAACATTGTGATCTATAAGGACAAGGTCAAGAGATGGCATGACAGACACATTAGACATAAAACCTTTGTCCCGAGGCATAAAGTGTGGTTGTTCAATGCTCGGTTGAAGATTTTTCACGAGAAACTAAAATCAAAACGGACAGGTCCTTACATTGTCATTGATGTGCATACCAATGGAAGTGTGGATATTGCCGAACTCAAAGATGATGCACAACCTTTCTCAGTGAATGGGCAATTTCTGAAGCCATATATAGAATCATCCAAAGAGCAAACAAGTCAAGTTGAGGTCATCTAATTCATGCAGAGCGAGCACATTGAAGACTCATCAGATCACCCTCCCTCTCGAACCCATCGGTCTCCTTGTACTTCTTCCTCTACTTAGGCCAAAGCCTAAGTATGGGGGGGATACCAATGCCATCTGTACATACCACGCTTCCCATCTCACGATCATTCCATTTCCACCCTTCTTCTATACTTAGGCCGACCAGAGCCTAAGTATAGGGGGAATCGATGCCCATCTATATATACTCTCCTCATTCACTTATCCCGATCGCTTCCTTTTCGCTCTTCTTCTATACTTAGACTATTTACAGTCTAAGTGTGGGGGACGGACCGATGTATCTATATTTTTTTTCACTCTCTTACGCTTAGCCTGAGCTATATCTTCTTTACGCTTATTGTGCTCTGAGGACACAACACTCGCTAAGTATAGGGGGGTCTGTATATATACTGTGTATATATTTTACACATATCTCGTACTTTCGCGTAAGTTTATATGTATTTACGGGGTGGGTAACTAACTTTGAAAAAAAAGCAAAAAAAAACTTGCTACTAACACTGACTGTGTCCAACCTAAAATTTTTAAAAAAAATGGCTTCTTATTAATTTTTGCATTAAAAATTTATATAAAAAAGAAAATAAAAGAAAACAAATCAATCAAAAGTCAAAAAAATTGTGTCTGCATTTCACACACCTGCACTTTATCCGGCATTACATTCATTTGCATATGTGAAAAGTCATTGGGTTCTGAACCGAGTTATGAGAAGAAACCGAGAGTGGTCTGCACTTGACCTTAATCCACCTCATTTTAAGAGGAACTTCACCAAGAAATAGGATTTTATAAGCTTCAGGTCTATGACTTAATTCTTCGAGTTCCACATGACAATGTAAAGTGTTTGACTCTTAGTGTCTAACCTAGTCTCTTCATTCTGGGTACAACTCTGGAATAAGGAATTAATTTGTACTCTCGCACTATGCACTTAGCTCAACTAAAACAGGGTGTTGGAAAACTGTGTGAGTTTCTTTTCTGGTAGCGTGGAAATCTAAAGACTGGAGTACAGGTTGAAATAAAGCTTCGGAAAAGGGATGTACGATTGGGCACAATTTTTTCTAAGACCCCAAAACATGTACGGAAAAAAAGATTCTATGTCCGTAGGGGCACAACAAGATCCAAGCAGAACTACCAATAATCCAAATACAAAGAAGCCACTACCAAATAAATATTTGACCAAAAAGGTCCAAGCTTCAATAAAACCTACACATCTTGGTGGAGACTTGGCTAAACTAGACGGCTTCACAAGGAGAGGTGACTAAACTAGCCACCCTCCAGTTCTTTTCTCCTTCTTCTAACTTCTCCCCCATTTTGTTTGTGAACACAACGCGACAGACCTTAGAAGGAAATACCTGACAACCCGAGGATGAGTTACAGGAGAGGAGGTTTGCATGGTAGTCCGACATTCTGGATGGAAAGAGATAAAACCTTTCACACACATGAGTCAATTGTTCAACGTTCATGGGGTATGCTTTGGGAGGAGGATCGATTTATGTTAACTTCTAAGCTGAAACTGTGTCAATGATGTGTAGAACTTGATGGCTGTTGATTTTAAATTCTAAGTCTCACATAAGTTCCCCCAAACTAATAATCCAAAGGTCGAGTCCAGTTTCATTTTCACCTTCAGCTCATGGTCTTGGTATGGAACCCAATCTCATTTCACCTCATGGCATGTCTTTTGATGCTCAGGGATAAGAATGGTTTAAGTATACGGGGATGATGACTCTCAAATTCATCACTCTAAATTTGATTAATTAAGCTCAAATCCCTAAAAATCATTGGCATTTCTTCATTTATTCTGCATAATTAGCATTCGTGTATGTTTTGATAAGAATTGCATTTTATCACTTATTTTTGCAGAAAATAAGAAGCCAAAAATCCCAGTCAAAATTGACCTGTAAATAGCCTAACTTTCCAGATTTTTAACTAATTCATGATAAATCCAATTGACCCAAAACCACCTCCACTGTGTATATCACTAACAAGAATAAATGGAAAATACAAAAAAAATCACTAACCCAACTAAGTGGACCAAAAACCCAAACCCTAGTTCTAAGATTTCCGGACTAGAACCTCAATATCATCCCCATCCAATGTCCGTTTTGATCCTACTAACTTTTAAACTAATGTACATTCAATTACCTTCAAAACAAGACCTAGTTCAAGTGAATCGGAGCTCTTATGTGAAAGTTGGGTTTTGGGCCTCTTTTATACATTTTGTATTTTAGCAGTTTTTGACCTATTATTTTATGTACATAATTAACCTGTTTCTTTTTCATTTGTCTTCTTTGATGAATGTTTTATTAAAATGCGCAAAAATCCAAATCCAAACTATGCTTGAAATCAAAGAAACTAATTGAGTCAGTGTTTTTACTAACTGTGTATACAAAAATGGTCTTTTTCATCTTTTATTTTATTTTTCTTAATTAATAAAAATCCAAAAAAATTAGATTAATGTGTAAATATTTATCTTTGATTTTACGATTATTTTTTTCCGGATTTTTTATCAGGTTTAAAAATGACAAAAAAATTATAAAACCCAAAAAGCAAGGTATTCTATGTACATGGGATACTTCAAAAATATCAATTTGTGCAATTGATCGATTTTGATTTTGATGTCTTCATGAACGTTGTAGATCTCATCGACAAGCAAATTTCGTAAAGAATATTTTTCAATCTGAGGTCATTTATTATTTTTTAAGTATTTTTCTTTGTATTTATTTTCTGATTTTTGTGGGGCTGACACGTAGCAGCTCTTGGAGCCGCCACATGTCACCCATTTTTGGATTTTATTTTCATTTCTTTTTTATAAAAAATCCCACCGCACACGTGCCTCACGTGCACGAGCCACGCATGTGCTCCACTGCACGCCTCTCCTACTGCTGCCACGTGGTCGAATCACGACCGTCCGATCTCGGCCGATCGTACGGTCACTGGCTTTCTCCTTCCTCCCCCATATTTCCCAATTTGTGCCGCCGCCTTCCCTCTTCGTCTCCACCGGTGAGCCGCCACCACAATCATGATCAACCCTGCAAAATCTCCATGCCTATATCTGTTCGCCCTCCGATCTAATCTCCACCATGATCGCCTGCCATCTCCACCCTCGTCGAATCACAGCGAATCTCCAAGCCGCCAAATCTACGATTAACCTTCCTAACTTGGCCGGCCACCACAAATCTCGTCAACCGCCAATCTCTCTCTCTTCCGATCTTCATCACGATTGGCTTCCTTCTCCGACCGACCCCCGATTTCCTTCCATCTCCGGCACCAGTCCCCTCCGCTATTTAAACGCCTGCCACCCCCGATCTTCACCTTGATCCGTCGACTCCTCCAGATTAAGACAGAGCCAAGGCTGGTGATGGTGACAACGCCACTACATCCTCTTCTACTGCGGCGTGATCTGGGGTCTCATACCTCGTTGCAGCCCCCCTCCTTCGAACGACTGCCTTGCTCCGGCTCCCGGTCGTATAGCCCCCACTTTCTCAGGTAACCTCTCCGTCACGTCGAATCAACCATATCCCCAGATCTCTCCTTCGACCACTTAACTTCACATCGCCCACCCTCCATCTCCTCCATCATGTCGTCTCGCATCCACATCGGAGCCGCGCTTCTCAGCAATCCCCATATCAGCACCAGCAGCATCGGGGGCTCCTTCACCGGCTCAAGATCTTCATCAACAACCTTCTTCGCCATCGAGCCTGCGACCACCAGTCATCTCCTTCAACAATCGACTACGTCTTCATCGCTTTGCCCAGTTGGTCAACTTCCCAATGTTGCATTCAACTTCAAGCAGCATCACCGGCTCTTCTCCCTCGGCTCTTTCTATCACTTCATCGCCAGCCACTGCCCCGACGCCCGCCGGCCGTGTATCGGCCACCGTGATCGCAACCAGCCCAGGGTCAAGTGAGAAGAACTGTTAGATTAAGAATGCTCTTCATATGGACCACTCGAAAAGCCCCAATTGTTGGCCCTTCGATCATTAGCCCTTGGACGTTCAAGATTTCATCGAGCCTACATCCGAACCAGCCCTACAAGCCAGGAGCCTCGGGCCAAGCCGAAGCACACCATCACGCCACGCAGAGAGTTGGAACCCGAGCCGCGCAACCTCAGACCGGATCTCACCCAACGCATGTGCAGGTGGGAAAATTACACAAGAGCCCCAGGTGATTCTCCTCTTTGCGCAGAAGTCCAGCTTAAGGGTCACGTGCCTGGCACGTGACCACTTTGAAAAATTTCAGAACCCCCCTGACTTATCGGTAATTACAATATAGTCCCTATTATACATTCTCTGCATTATTTTATTTTATTTATTGTAGAATTACCCCGGTGTTACCCCTCAGTTTTGGACCTCTACGTTCCATATTTTTCATTGAAAAAAATAGCATGATGTTCGTTAATTAATTCTCTACATTATGGCATATGTTTGATATTTTTATGATCAGTGGTTAATTAATAATTAATTATTTTTATGCAAAATTGCATACTTTGCCCATTTTGAGCTCTGAAATTCATAATTGATTAACCATTGCTCTAAAAATTGCCTAAAGATCACGGATTGTAGAATTAAATATGGTTAACATTTGCCCAAAAATAATTGATTTGCATACATGGTTTGCCTTGTAAAAATCATTTTGCATAATTTGATTTTAAAATTTAATAGTAATAAATCTGATATTTTTTGAGGTATAGGATTTTTTTCTGAGATCCATCACCTAGTGATAGATCTTGGTTAATTTTATCCCTTGAAAATAATAAAGTTTAATGCTTATTATAATTAAATATTGAAATTCACTTTGTCTGCATTAAAAAATTCATAAAAAATTCATCTTGCATCCAAAAATTCCAAAAAAATTACAGTGTACTTATTTCATCATTATTGTCATTTTGGCCAAGTTTCATATTTTTCAGATATCGTTTGATTGTTATTCATTTTCTAATCCTTAAAATAGGCCAAATTTGCACTTTGCATCCCATATTGCATTAAAAATCACAAAAAAGATCGCCTCGAAAATCGTGTACGAACTTTGATAGACAAAAATTATAGGTTGTTCCTTTGCCACCTTGAGTTCGACCTTGGGAATTGCCCAAGTAAAAAAATATAAAACCGCATTTATTAAAACTGACTAAATTTCGTGTCTTTATTTCTTGATCGATTCCGATTGCCTACCTACAATGAAATGACACATTAATTTTAAGCAAACGATAATCCACACATTTTAACTGAGGGCTTTTCGTGACTCGTCAGATCCCAGGAAGGAGAGGAGCATCTCAGGAGGGCAAGAGGTGGTCTGAGCTATGAGGAATTGAGGATCCAAGAAAGAGAGAGAAATTATTCTTCTCTCTTTTTCCTACTTGCACCATCATCGTTGGATTGATGCAACGACCCAGATCTAATCGGGATTGTCCATTGCATGTGGTGCATCATGTGCTACCAGATCGTGCCTCATGCGCACTGCATGCAACATTAGTGGGTATATTGCACACCACTCCCCAAACCTTTTTATGTTTCGCTTTAATGTTATAAAATAAAAAGTTAATGTAAAATATTTAGGGCTATTTGCATGAATGACCTGGAGTTTTGTTGTATTTATTATTAAGTCCTCCCACCTCACGTGTTGTGCCATGAGAGGCGTTGTAAATTTTAAATCGGTGCCCTTATATTTGTTGGACTTTTTATTAAATACATATTTTGTTTATTATACTTGCAAGTAGGTACCTATAACTGCGACATTTTTATTTTTGTTGATTTTATGCAGATTAAGTCTTATTATTGCTATAAAAATTATAGAAAATTAATGTCAGATGCCTGATACCATGCTTAATCTCACATAAGTTTATTTATACATTTATTTCATTATCGTATTTTCTAAAAATACAAAAAACATGTAATTTCTTCATTTTAGATATAAAAATTCACAAAAAATATAAAACCATCTCGAAAACATCCAAAAAATATCTTAGCTATATTATAATATATTCTACACATATCCAAAAAATCACTAAAAATATATAAACCACAAAAAATACAAAAGCCTAACCTCCTTGTAAAAGTTAGCAAAAATTATATACAAATCCAAAACTATTTTTCCTATTTGTGAATTTTCTTTACCTTATGTAATATATATTAAGAATATTATTGAAGAAATTTTAGTTTGTTATATATTTTTTAAACCAAAAAAATCTTTCATATTTATTATATTCACTTTTTTATACATTTATTAACTTTAAAAATCCATAAAAATAGAAAAAATATATAAAAATTGCCAAAAATAGAGAAAAATATATAAAACATAAATCATTTCTTTTATTTATTTTGACTTCATTTTAACTTATTTAAAAATATAAATATCTATATTATGTAATATTAATATTATTATATATTATTAATTATCTTATTTTTAAAAAATGAAAAAGAAATTTAAAAGTAAAAAAGTAAACAAAATATATAAAGAAAAATTTAAAATAAAAATAAAACAATTTAAAACCATACAAATTCAATATAATTAAAACTCACATAAAAAATGAAAGAAAACAAAAAAGGAAAAAGTACATTATTATTAATTAGCAATAATTAATAATCACAACCTTTGTTTGCTCCTAGTGTTTGACACAAAGATTACTTATACCTATATACATATTTATTTGAGTTATAATAAAAACATTTGATTAATTTATCTATTTATTTGTTGGCTATTTGTTGCTTGATCGACGGTTCGGTTGACATAGCGATTATCAGCCTAGCTTGTTAGGTCGATAGATCAGAGTCTTGTTGACAAATGGGAAAATCGAGGGATCTAAAAGGAAGGTCACAAGGTGAGGAATCAATCACTGTGATGATCTCTCAATAACTGTGTTCAATCAACAATTAACCCGCACAAGAAATAAAGAAATCAAGTATGTGGTAAAAAATTATTATACTCGACAATAGAATGTATAGTAGACAAGTACAATAGTGGTCGAACTCATGGAACAATGAAGAATAGACATTTCGAATTGTCAAATAGAACAATAAGGGTTTTGGGGCCCTTTTTTCATATTTTTGAACTTTGTGGGTTTCTAGTTATTTATTTTTTTTAAAATTTTGTTTCTATAATAAAATATTAATTTTTTGTTTTATAGTCTTTATTTCCTTTTCTATTTCTGATTTTAACTTTTTATAATAATTAGTAATAATAAAAAAATATAAATATAAAGATAGTTTTTATATTTTTAAATATAGTTACAATTATTTAAAATTCATAAAAATAAAATATTTTGGATTTTTTATGGGTTTCTCTCTTTTTGGTTTTTTTATTTTAATTTTTACTTTTTTTGTATTTTTAATTGAATAAATAAGGTAAAATATTGAACATAATAAATTGCCCAGATTTTTTTGGAAATTAAAAATAGCTCAAAGTTTTCCATCCACTATTTTTTAATATGTACTAAATATAATAAAAAAATCATAAATAGAAATAAATATTGTAGAAAATTTTCAGATTTTTCATAATTTTTATATGGATTTTGAATCTTTTTAATTTAGTGTTTTCTTTTTCTATTTTAAGTAGTTTTTGGTCTGTAGGCTCAAAATGCAATAATAAAAATAATGTATATTTTTTGTAATTTTTCCAAACAATTTTATATATTTTTTTATTTTTACATGCAAACAGGGATAAATAACTTGCTTTTTTATTTTTAATAAATAGAAAATAAATATAAAATATCTAACAAAAATGTGTATGATATATATATATATATATATATATCATGTACTTATACTAATTTTCCATGAAATTTTAGATGTTTGGATCTATTTTTAACAAAATAAAATCTATAGAAAGAAAATGCATACTTGCATGGGCATTTATGCAAATATTTAAAGTTCGAGGACCCTAACTGCACACGTCAAAGAAAGTTAGGACCAAAAATGTAATTTTCCTAAAAATATCCAATAAACAATATGTGGCGGGGTCTTTTTGTAATTTGTAACAAGGTTGGGGTGTCCGATGCAATTTTTCCAGAAAATATTACACTATTAAAGTAAAACTAGAACTAATCAAAATAGAAAAAGCCTGAGGGGTTAGGTGGAAAAAGCCCATCCCCCTCAAGCATACATGCACGTGAGGTGATGTGGATTAGACCTAAATGCAAATAAAGAGAGTGCATGGCTTATTTGGAAATATTGTAAAAATAATTACGCTACAGATAAATGTTTAGGGACTGAAAACAAAAAACAAAAAGTAAGAGGTTGTGTTCGTAAAATACCCTCCACATGCATGATCAATAGCTTTGGATCATCAGTTATCCATGTGTCTAGATGTGAATGGTCGATGACGCTTCGATGATGGATATCTAGGATTAGATCCCAGATGGGGATCCAATGCTGCGGGCTTCATGCATCCAACAACTGTTGTTGATATGAGCACCGGTGCATGATCAGATGTTGTAGAGGATAGGTGGAATAATAGATCAAGAACTCGGCTAGGCCGAGCTTCGATCAAATTCCTCGCTTCTCTGGCCGCTTAGGAGTCTTGGTGCATGTGCAAAACCTAGTTGTGTCTCCTCTGCATCGAGTGGTGGTCTCGGAAGGGACCTTGGAGCTCTGATGAGGTCGATGAAGCAAGGAGGCTCCAGGTGCCTCTTCCTTGGTCAAAATCAACAACGAAGGGTCTTTTGGCGCTACAGAACCTACAGAAAGATATGGCACAAAAAGGCGAAGGTTCTGGAGTGCTTTCTTGGTCTAGATGAGTGAAATACGAGCCAAATAGAGCCCTCTGTGATACGGTGGAGAAGGAGATATGGTAGCATGATCTGAGTAAGACCATGATGAATAGAGATGCATGGGGAGAAGAGCAGGTGAAGGGGATGGAGATGGAAGCGATAATGGAGGCGGAGATTGGTCAGAGTAATTGGAAAAATGTGGTCGAGCTGGATCTCCAACTACTTAAATTTTTGGGATTTTATACTAAATCAAATGAAATCACAAGAAACAAAGTACAATCCTACTCTACTGCACTAGAGCAGAGCTGATCTCGTGGTGGAGGTAGCGACACCTCGGATCGACCTCGATTCTACACCAAATGCATAGTTAGATTTTCCTCAAGACTCCTTCTCCCAACAGGATACTCAAGGGACTCGAATACTAGGGTTTGCATGGAGAAAGAGGGATTAAAGAATCACAAGAGGTGGACGGAGGGTATATGTACCGGCTTGAGTTCATCAGGGAATGGTGCTTGATTCAACGGTGCATCGATAAAGAAATCGTATTAGCGTGAAAGTTCGAGGGTCGTTGATAAAAAGTCAAGAAGGGATCGATAAGAGTAGGTACAAGGATTGGGCATGAAAATTCGGGAAAGGTGAGGTCAAACGGGTTCTGACGCTAGCATGAGCCTCAGTTGGAGAGTTGACTGAGGTCTGTGGATGATGGGACTTAATTGGGTCACATCATCCGCAAAAGGGCTAAAACGAGAATAAAAAGAATAAATAAATAGAAATAAAATAGTAAATGTTTTATTTAATTTTTGCATAAAACATGAAAAATATTTATTATTTTATGTAGTATTTAGTGGTGATTTTTATTTATTTTTTAGGATTAATTTATTGTAAGTTACTTTTTAAAAGTATAATCATTGGTATATTTATCTATAAATTGGATATTTTATTTTTATTTTTAATTATATATTTTACTATTTTGTATACATAATTTATATAATTGTGATTTATTTTAATATAATCAAATATATTTTTATTGTATTTTCTAAGTTTATTTGTACACTTAATTAAATAATGGTATAAATTATATAGGTATATGTGTAGTATATTAATATTTGTAATTTGTATATTATCTTATTTTATTGTATTTTTATTGGTTTTATTCTATTATGAGTTTGTACATATATTATAAATAATATTTACAAAATTATAAAAATATAAAATCATGTACAACATAATGAATAAATAAAATGATTATTTTATTTAGGTATATAGCACAATGGGGGTCCAAAATCAAACTTCTGCATCTTAACTCCAAATTGAATGAAACCACATTCATTAAATAGTTAATAAAAAGTTATATACAATTAAGTGATTTTGGTGCATTTTGAGTTCATGGGGAGAAGATATGGGCCTGTAAACTTTGGATTTTGGATTTTTATTAAGAGTGTAATGCACAATTTATATTATTTTAAGGTAATTTTTTTTGTATTTTTATGTATTTTTATGTTCAAATTTTATGTACAAAGTTTCTTTATTTGAGGTACAAATGATAGAAAACAAAATGGGTCTAAAAAATGAATTAGTGAAGAATAAAAAGAGGGGTTTTATTGTTGTTTTTTACTCTTATCTCCTCCTACATTATTCCATGTATGCCTAGTCATCAAGATGCTTAGGTCTCGGGGATTAGGGTCATAAAATATCATTGGTATGTTATTTATTTTTTTCTTTTCTTAATTCTTTTATTTTGTCTTTAAACAGTGTACTTTATACAATATTTATACAATAAATAATGAATGTTAATTTAAGAAGATAATGTTATTTACATGCATTTAGATGGGGTTTAATGGCCAAAATGAAAAAATATATGTGATTAAATGGAGATTCATCACCCCTATACTTGCCTCTACTAGTCCCTAGCGAACACTTATGCCTATAAGTGCAAAAAAAGGAAATAAAGAAAAGAAAAAGAAAGAACTTGGACTGATTTTAACTTTTAAAAGTGTCTTTACAAAAGTAAAATTTAGAGCTCAGTCATGCCTTTGGACATGTAGGTTTGGTCGGAACCTTAATTAGAAATCAGACTTGAAATACAACAGCCTCTATGATCCACGATACTATGCTCAAGTCTCCTTGATAGCCAGGTCAGAATAAGTCTACTCATATGTAAACCCTTATGACTATGGATCTATCATGGACAGTGCGTGTGATATGTAGCTCTCCTCTGCTAAAGAGGTAAAAATCAGTCTTCTCCAACATGGTGACCCTAATTCCTCAATCCAACAACTCTTTCCTCGAGAAGCAAGGTATTCCCTTCTAAGTTCAAGTACAACCACCTCTAGAAGAGGAGGTGGATAGAAGAATGGATGGTAGCTAGTGTAGTAACCTATCCTAGGATGCATGACCAGTGTAGCCAAGTCATCCAGCTACAAGCTCACAAATATCTGACTTGGAAGCTCAAGCTTGTGTATTTGACTATAAATCTATATGCATACTTCGCTGGGAATTGATTTTTCTTGGAATTTTGTCCGTCCCTTCTTTTAAAGTTTTTGATTTTCCATTTTTTTAATTGAATACAGTATACATCACCATTCATATAATGGTCTTTTCTTCTCGAGATAGTCGACTATCCCTCTTTTGAAGCATTTTTGAAACCCACAACTTCTATCATTAGACCTTATGGCTATTGGATCGGTCCGGGGTACAATTGCCACAAATATATGACATTCGATGTTTCCATTGGCTTGTGTCTCATGTCAGCAAATCCAACCCTCTACCACTTAAACTGAGGTGAGCAAAGTGTAAAGTGCATGTGTGCAAGATAGGTTGTTATAAACAAGAGTCGTGCGTGTGTTCTGAAATATTCTACTCAGGCAATCAAGACTACACTGAACCAAGTTTTGTGTTCTCAAAGAATTAAGTCTAGCAAACCCAAAATTTCTCAGTTCTAATTCCTATAAGGTTCTTGTGATTATGTAGATTGAAGATCCAACGAAGCTCTAATCTTCGTATTTTATTGAGACTCATTCAATTATCAAACTCAATCTGAAAATGCAAATTTTATGTACAATGCAAGGAAAATATTTTTGTGATGCCATTTTCTAATTTTTAACTTTTTATGTGTTTTTGAAAAAGTTTTGCAAGTTTTTATGCCATTTTTGATTTTTTTTGCAAATGTTTGTTTTTGTAGTTTTTAGGGATTTATTTAAAAGCAAAAAAGTTTTGGTTAATAAATATGTGTAATATTTTCACTTGGGTGCTTCTTGGTATTTATAAGAATTAGGATTTAGGAATTTACAGGTTTGTATATAAAAGATTTGTAAAAGGATCTTTATTTACTTAAGTTATGTACCCAATTCTCAAAAATAATTTAAAAAGAGTAAATATTTTGATAACTTTATTTTGCAAACTAATTTGATAAATAATTTTGCAAACATATACAAAATTTGAAAATTATTTTGCAAAGTTTTTTCAAATAGTATAGATAAATTTTTCAAAACATTTTTTCAACAAGTTTCCAAACCATTTGCAAATAGATTTTCAAAATATTTTATATCAAACAAATAAAAGAAATTTGTAAAATAATTTACAATGTTTGAAAATATTATACAAAACATTTTCCAAATAGTTTTCAACGATTTTTCAAAAAGATTTTCGAACTATTTTTCAAACATTTTGCAAGAATTTTTAAAATAAATTATTAATCAATATATACAAAGAATTTGATTATGGTTGTTAATTTCTGTTAATTAGCCATATTATTTGAAAATACAAAAGTACAAGTTATGGCAAAAGTATATACAACGTATATATGACCCCTATACTTAGATTGAGATATGTCCTCATAGATCAAAGCTAAAAAGAGGACATAAGTCATACTAAGCATAGAAAAGTCTAAACAACAATGAAAAAATTTACGAATGAGATATCGACCGTCACCCTATACTTAGGACGAAATAATTCCTAAGTATAGCAGGTTGTTCACAATGCGCGGGGGGGGGGGGGGGGTCAAAGATGAGAATATACACAATCATCGGCTCAACCTATCCCCCCTATACTTCGGGTGAAATATCCCTATGTATAGATAGACTATCAAAAGTTGTGGGGACAGGTGAGGGATCAAAGATTGAATTACTCGGGGTGATCACCCCCCCCCGGCATACTTAGGACAAATTACATCTTATGTATATGAGTGATGAAAGGGGAGAACACCTTTTCGTAAGTAAAAGGAAAAAAGAAGATCATTCAAAAAATGTTTTTGTCTACTTTGTCCGATCTAGTGGATGCGGTGGCTTTCAACACATCTTCATATAAAACTTGAATAGAATCCACAACGGACAAGAAGGTGTCATGCTCCAGGTATTGTTTTAGTAGCTATCCGTTGATCATGAAAGGCTCTGCGTCGGCTGACAATTCTGATATCATTATCCTATCGTTGTCACACATATGCTTCACTATAAAGGACTCAGTCCATTTTCTCTTCCACTTCATTGGAAAAAGCTTCAACTTTGGATCGAACAATCAGACCTTCTGACCATGTTCAAAAATCTTTTGGTGGATGTTCTTTTCATGCTACTTCATGACTTTTTCATTGTACATCAGGCTATTGTCATATGCGTAGTCACGGAATTCAAGTAGTATCCTCAGATCCAACTTTATGTTCATCCCAGCCTTCTTGGAATCCAGATTATAAAAATTGATTTCCCACAAGGATTTATGAATGAGTTCCATGGGAGTTGGCATGTATTGCCATATACCATACGGTAGGGATGCATTCCCAAAGGTGACTTGTATGTAGTTCTCTAAGCCCCAAGAATATAGTCTAGAAATTGAGACTAGTTCTTGCGATCCAGACACACAAGCTTCGGAAGAGTTGTCTTAATATCCCTGTTTGAGCATTCTGCCAAGCCATTACACTTTGGGTGGTAGGGAGAAGCTACACAATGTTCAATGCAAAATTCTTGAGTCAGCTTATTTTCCTCTTTATTGATGAAATGGCTACCACCATCTGATATAAGAATCTTAGGAATCCCGAACCTTGAAATGATATGATCTTTCATAAAAAGATAGATAGTGTGACTATCAGCGACTTGGGTTGGGATTGCCTCCACCAAATGTCTGACATAATCGACAATGAGCTATTCGGAAATGGGTCTATGAAGTCAATGCCCCAAGCATCAAACACATGTGAAATCTGAAAAAATTTCAGGGGCATTGTGTCTCTTATTCCAATTGTTCTGCCCAATTTATGGCAGTCAATGCTTCACATAGTTTTCTGCATCCTAAAACAAGGTTGGCCACCAAAGGCCGCATTGGAGTACTTTCGTTGCCATTCTTATGCCTGAATGATGTCCTCTAGATTCTTGATCATGGAAATGCGCAAGGGCACTTATAACTTCCTCTTGAGGAATGCACCTTCTCCAGATACAATATGCACCCTTACGAAAGAGATATGGACCCTCCCACTAGTAGAAACATATATCAGACAAGAATTTATCTACTCTAGTTTTGGCCAATCTTGTGGAGTTCCTTTGAACACTAGATACTTCACAACATCAGCATACAAGGGGAGCCAGGTGACTGACAATATGGCTTCGTATGGAAAGGTCTCGGTGATCGGTCTCAAATTCTTCTTAGGAGATTCAAGATCGGGTAGTCTTGAGAGATGATCTGCCACCACATTTTTCACTCCAGGATTGTCTCGGACCTCGAGGTCAAACTCCTAGAGTAGAAGGATCCATCTCATAAGGCGTGGTTTGGCATCCTTCTTCTATTGCAAGTACTAGATGGTAAAATGGTCAGTGTAGACTATGACTTTGGATCCAAGGAGATGGGATCTGAACTTCTCCAGAGCAAAGACTACTGCTAGCAGCTCTTTGTCGGTGACTGTGTAGTTCTTTTAAGCTTCATCCAATGTTCTGCTAGCATAGTGAATGGAAAATGGCACATTGTCTTTATGTTGTCCCAACATGACACTAATGACATAATCTGACGCATCTGTCATGATTTCAAATGGTAATGTCCAATGTAGTGGCTGCAGGACAGGGGCTGGAGTGATCGGATCATTTAATTGAGAAAAGGCTTGGAGCACACAATCATCAATAATAAAATCTATCTCCTTGCCTAGTAATTCGGTCAACAGTTGGGCAAGCTTGCGAAAATATTTGATGAATCATTGGTAGAAATTGACATGCCCTATGAATGACCAGACTTGTTTGAGGTTGGTAGGTAGATCAAGTTTTGAAATCACCTCTACCATGGCTGGGTCAACTTCCATGCCACATTTTGATACAACATGACCTAGCATGATCCCCTCTATCACTGACGAGTTTTGGTATACCCACTATTACTTTGTTAGAATCAACACATGAATAAACTTTGTTGTTTCATTGTAGGAGGGTAATCAGAATTAATTAAGAAATATCCATAAAATGTAATTAATTAATTCTAATCAAAGTGGTTTTATGTTTATTTAGCCTAGGCAAGCCCCAAGGTCAAACTCGAGGAGGCAAAGGAACAACCTAGATTAATGTCTATCAAATTTCAGGTGTGATTTTCGAGGAGGATATTTTTTATATTTTTAATGCAATGTTTGAAATTCAAATGAAATGCATGTAAATTTAAAAGACAAGAAAATTAGTGTCAATCAAACTAAGTCCAAAAATTACAAAACTTGGCCGAGGTGTGAGCAATGATAGAATTCATGCATTGAAATGTTTTTGTAATTTTCTGATGCAATATGAATATTTAATGAATTAATGAATACAACAAGGTGAATTACAATAACTAATTATAATAAATATTAAATCTCTTTTTTTCTAGGAGATAAAATTATTCAAGATATATCAATAAGTGAGCTATCGTAGAAAAATCTTAAACCCTAAAATTATTGAGTTTAATACATATTAAAATTTAAATATTAAAAAAATAAAAATGATTTTTATAGAGAAAAATAATCATGCAAATTTAATTACTTTTCGGGCAGATGTGAAATACAATTAAGTCTACAATCAATGAATTTTTAGTAATTTTCAGAGCTATGGTTAATTAATTATGAATTTCTAAACACAAATTGGGCAAAATATGTAGTATTCCACAAAAATATTAATTATTAAATAACCATAGATTTCAAAAATATGAATTAAGTGCCACAATGTGTAGAATTAGTTGATGATCAAAATGTTATTTTTCGAATAATAAAATGATGCAAAAAGTATTGTTTAAAAAACAAGTGAAACACCGTCTGTATGCAAATACAATAATTAAATAAAGTAAAGAAATGTAGAGTAAGCACTAAAGTGTAACTATCGAGACCAGGGGGCCTTTGTGCAAAATGTCCAAGGGGCACGTGCACAACATGTGCACTTGGTGGCGGGGGCACTTGTGGAATTTGGTGAATCTTCGAGGGTGTCCTTGCAAATTTACCCCCCACAATGGAGTCATGTGACTGGCATCTGGGGCCTTGATCCTGGAGGAGCGAGGGCGGCTAGTGGTGCGATGGTCATGGACGAAGGTGCATGGTGACGTCGTGGTGGAGTGGGGCACTACAGGAGGCGGTTGTAGCCGAGGTGATGGAGGCTGCCCCTATCGATAGGGAGGCGAAGGGGCTCAGGCCCTCCTCGTTGAGGTCGTCAAATCAGAGAAGGCACTAGAGATGTGGAGAAGCCTCCTAATCTAGGTGGCGAAGCACGGGGAACCTGGAGTAGAAGCTCGATGATGTGAGAAGGATGTTGGTGAAGATGAACCTCGGTTGTATCATCGAAGGTTGCTCGAAGGGGTGGAGTTGATGTCGTGGAGAGGAAGAATGGGATCAGGGAGATGAGAATCGGGCTCCACGGCTACGGGAAGCCGCAGCGAAGGCATCTCTGAGGAGGAGTACGACACTGCAATGAGGCTCCTCATCCTCTGATCTCACTGATAGAAGGTGGGAGGTAGGCGCTGTCACCGCCTTCCTCTTTCATCGGGGCTTATCGGAGGATGAGGCTTTAAAGGGGATTGGGGGGGGGGTTTATAGGTGTGATGGAGGTGGTCTAATCGACCGAGAAAGGAAAGAGGGAGGGGAGAACGGGCAGGGTAAGGAGAAGATGCAGGGTTGTCTATTGGTTGAGATCGCACGGTCCCAGATGAACCAAGTGGTTGTGTTATTATTATATTTTACTTTTTTTAACAAATAACTAAATAATTAAATAGGAAAAATGAGTGGCACGTGGTGGCTCCAGGAGCTGCCACGTGTCAGCTACAGAAAATTTTTAAAAATAATAGATAAATAAAAAAGAAATAGAAAATGACCACATATCAAAAAGTTTTCTTTACAAAAGATGATTTATTGATGAGATATACAACTTTTATGAAGAGACCAAAACCAAAATAGGGCATTTGCACAAAGTGATATTTTTGGGGGTACTCTATCTACATTGAATACCTTCATTTTTAGGTTTTGTATTTTTTTTATGATTTTTAAATAAGATAAAAATTGGGAGAAAATAAGATAAAACCAAACACATATACTTGCACATTATTGTATTTTTTATTTTTATTAATTAATAAAATGAAGAAATAAAATAAAGTACGAAAATACAACTTGTGTGCACACTGTTAATGAACAATCAAACTTGGTTAGCATCTATGATTTTGGTCTTATTTTAGATTTGTGTTTATTGCACATTTTAATAAATATTTTATCAAAGAAAATAAATGAAAAATAAATAAAATAAAAACAGTTAAATATGTACATAAAATAATAGGTTAAAGTCTGGTAAAATACGCAATGTACAAAAGAGGCCCAACACCCAACTTTCTCATATGAGCTTCGATTTAATTGAACTTGATCTTGTTTTGAAGGTAATTGAATGTACATTAGTTCAAAATTTAGTTGGATTAAATTATACATTGTAAGGGACAGATATCAGTGTTTCAATCCGATTATTCAGAAATCAGGGTTTGGGTTACTAGTCCACTTATTTATGATAGTGATTTTTTTGTGTTTTTCATTTATTCTTATTAGCAATATGTATACAATGGAGGTTGTTTCAGGTAATTTGGAGTTAGAATGATATGATTAAAAATTGGGGAAGTTAGCTTATTTTACTAGGTCAATTAGGATGGGATTTTTGGCTTCTTATTTTATGCAATTATGAGTGATAACATGCAATTATTATTCATGCATGCATGAATATTAATTATGCAACATAATGGATAAAATGTAAATGAATTTTGAGGAACTAAGCTTTACTGATAACTTTGAGTGATTTACAGATTCATCGAACCCCTGTACTTAAACCATGCTCATCCCCGAGCATTTAAAGAAATGAAATGAGGCGAAATGAGATTCGGTTCCATACCAAGACCATGAGCAAAAGGTGAAAATGGAACTGGAACCGACCTTTGGATTATTAGTTTGCAGAACTCATGTGAGAATTAAGGTTATAAAATCAACAGCCTCCAAGTTCTACACATCATTGTCACAGTTTCGGCTCAGAAGTCTTCTTAGATCAATCCTCTTCCCAAAGCATACCCCATGAACATTGAACAATTGACTCATGTGTGTGATGATTTTTAGCTCTTCCAATCAAGAATGCCGAACTACCATGTAAACCTCTCCCCCAATAAATCTTCCTCAGGGTTGCGTTGTGTTCACAATCGAAAGAGGGAGAAATTTTTAGAAGAAGGGGAAAAGAACTAGAGGGTGACTAGTGTAGTTCCCTCTACTTGTAAAACCTGCCAGTTTAGCCAAGTCTCCACCAAGATCTGCAGGTTGTCTTCAAGCTTGGACCTTTTTTAATCAAATATTTATTTGGTAGTTATCTTCTTTTTGTTTGTATTTTTGGTAGCTCTGCATGGATCTTGTTATGCCCCTACGGATATGGAATATTTTTTTCCATAAATGTTTTGCGGTCTTAGAAAAAAATTTGTGCCCATTTTTCCATCACTTATCTGAAGCTTTATTTCAACCCGTACTCCAGTCTTTAGATGTCCATGCTACCAAAAAAACTCACACAGTCTTCCAACACCCCGTCTGAGTTTAGCTAAGTGCATAGTGCGAGAGTACAAATTAATTCCCTATTTGAGAGTCCTACCCAGAATGATGCGACCGGGTTAGACACTAAGAGTCAAATTCTGCACATTGTCATGTGGAACTCAAAGAATTAAGTCAAAGACCTAAAGCTTCTCGATGAATCCCAGATTTTCACTCTATATTCTTTTATTTTAGCTCTTATTCTTGGCAATACATCATGTAAATATATGTAAATACAATAATTTAGCAATCTGCATGCTTTTCTTAATATCGCATAATTAGCATGTTTTTGGCTAAATAAAATAATAAAAGAAAATAAAAAAGAATGAGGTATTTAAATAAATACAGAGTGACCCAAACCCCAAGAGAAGGTCAAGCCTTGACCTGATCGCAAAATAAAATAAGTAGAGAGAGATAAGGCTCACTTGGTGTTGTGTATATTACATATACTTGTGCGTATTATTTATATATTTTTTTGACAAAAATAAAATTAAATTATTATTTTTACACCCTTGTATATAATCCTAGAAACAATATAAGAATATAATAAAAATAGAAAAAAATAAAATAAAAATAAAATAAAATCCTCCATTCCTTGTACAAAATACACTTGTATATACTACAAGAAAGAGTAGAACAAGCGACGGTCAACATCCGTCGCCAATGATAAAATGACCGTCCCCTCTGATCATTGGGGACGGTCATGAGACCGTCTCCAAAGGCGGCATCCCATTTCGTATACACGACGGTAGTCTGGACCGTCCCCTATACTCATACATAGGGGACGGTCGTGACCGTCCCTAAAAGTTTAGTATAAGGGACGGGCATGACCGTCCCTTAAAGGCACTTATTGGGGACGGTCAGGATCATCCCTTAAATTCATTTAGGGGAGACGGTCACGACCGTCCCAAACGGGAGGAAGTAGAGACGGTCATAACCGTCTCTAAGAACGAAGGGGACGGTCGCAATGACCGTCCCCTCTGGTCATCTGCTAACAAAAAAAATTCCATTGCCCCCTATTTGATCTTCATTTTACCCTGTATGTCACTATAATATAGTACCTGTTACAATAATTTTTTCTTCATAATAAATATTACGATCACCACAAAAAAAAGATGCATTCCACATTCATAATGTCGACGTCCTACAATATAAGCATTCAAACAAAATAACCTACTTTGCAAAGTAATTGTCCAAAATAGTTATACAATATACTACACTATCCTACCAAGTAACCCATATATCCTAGTCGTCGTCCTCATCATCGTCGTCATCCTCATCGTCATCAGCATCATATTCTTCTTCGCCATCATCGTCGTCGCCTAGCCTCACAGCAGTATTATCATCTTCTGTTGGGTGGCTAGTCGACGCTGCACCTTGATGTGCATGCATGAATGCATTGAAAATCGACATTTGTTGGCGCAAATCTTGAATCTCCATATTCATGCTAGACACTTGGCTCTCTAATTCCCTCTCCCTTTGTGTCTTCTGAGAGGTCGAGCCGTTCCCTACTCCATACCAATTCCATATGGTGGCACCACGACCACCACAACGGACGCATCGCTGATGCCTTGGACCGGTCGCCTGGAGGAAGGCCGCATCAGGAGTAAGAGGCGGATGACTCGTTCCAGTGTTGTCTACAGAGCCAGTGGTTGTGAGCCTAACCATCTCCTCCTACAAATTTATTTAAGTAAGTTCAAATTCATTTAATTTGTAAAAAAGATGCAAAAATGTTATGAGTAGCTTACATGAATTGGACCATAGGCAGGATCCACCCAATGAACTTCCCCGCCCACATCGCGGCTCTTAGACTTCTCGAAGACTTCCATTCGGCTGGGCACTCGTTGGTTCTCCACTGCCTAATGTGAAAAGATTATTAACTTACGATACCATTTTAATACATAATGGTTAGAATTTAAACATTAATCATAAAGTAGATTACTCACGAAGTCATCCTTCAGTTGATTTGTGTTTCTTCTCCCCATTCTATGGGTAGACATGAAACCTTTCCTCCGATTTTCAGCATTTGTCCTTGAGATGCCCTCTACAAAGATAATAATTTTAATAAAAGAATTCCAAATGATATATGTATAAAATGCACATATATATGTCACATACCGCATGTTCTTCTCTCATCCAAATATAAACCATCACCCTCCATTGTTCAGCGGGTACATTCGGAGGACAATTTGCCAAAATGGTTTCCAATGGAAGCTCCGGGTCGAAGTACTTTAAAATATAAAGAAAATTACTTATATACTTAAATGATGAAAAACAAATTTATACTTAAATATAAAGAGAAGTACTCACTCGGGCCTTCAGACGACCTCGATGTTTATGCAACAACTCCGCACCATGTCCTAAAATCGGAGCATCAGTGGCCGGGTCACGATCCCAGGAAAAGCTAGACTGCACAGAAATCAAAGCAAACAGAAATAAGTTTATATATATACTGAAGAAAAACTTTGGTTTGTTATTATTATAAATACCTCCAAATCATGAAGAATGGCATCTTTTATTGACTGTCCACTAAACGCCAGTCTGTAATATGGAGGGGGACCCTAGCTCTGCACACCTATCCCAAGTAACTCTGAAAAACAGCAGAGTTCTCCCCCACAGCATCACCTCCAACTATCCGCACCCTGAGTGTCTCACCAGGACGAAGTCGGTCCAACACTCGGCACTATGATGAACCTCTACGTCTACCTGAGCTAATCGATCCGTCAGGATCGGAGGTCTCACTCCCTCGCGGTGATGCCGGCGGTGCATCCCGAATGCGTCTACGACGTGGAGGCATATCTGCATATTATGAAACATTTAAATTAGATATAACAACAATGACATAATTCACATATTAGATCAAAAAATTGGAAAATAAATAATGGTAAACTTACACTTTAAAAATCCCCATCTACAATATCAGTTGGATGTTCTTGTATTTCAGCTTGATATGCCTCGTTTATATTTAGCAACTCATCATCATCATTGACATCAAAAAAATCTCTTGGTACTGTTCTCACGGGTATGATCCATCCATCACTGGAGTTGCGTGGAATGTAGAAAACTTGTTCTACCTGACTGGCAAGTGTAAAAGGCTCATTTGTTTGCAATTTCCCAGATTGTTTCAATGAAATAATCCCATTTCTATCTCTTTGATATCCTATCCCCTCGCGACCGACATCAAACGAATTGCACATAAAAAGAACACATCGACATTAATGAGTAAAACTGATCTCTATTATGTCAAGTATTTCCCCATAATAGCCGTCTAAACCTGAAGGTAAATCTGTTTTTACTATAACACCCGACATTTGCGTCAATTTCATCTCATCGGCGGACTTTGTTCTAAATCTGTAGCCATTCACAATATAACCCTTGTAAGACATAACTTGAGAATATGGTATACATCCAATAATGTCATGGTTAATGTTCCACCTATCATATGTCATTTCCCTTAAATGTTTCACACATGAACGGAACCATTTGAGGAATTGAGATTTATTATGCGTCTCATTAAATAATGAATTGTACTCATCAAAAAATTCGTCAATTTCTGCCAACTGCATCAAAACATAGTAGTGTATGAGATCTCTATCCTCATCGGATATTACGCGGCGGATACCACTGAATATATGCCTGCCACATGATTGAAAGATCCATAATTTAGATTAGTCCTCTTTCTCCACGACCTCGCCTTCATCATTTCGTTCATAACGGTTGAAACGCACGCTTTCACTTTCCATATACATTTCACAGAAATTAATACACTCTTCACAAAGATAACCTTCAGCAATGCATCCTTCGGGTTGTGCCTTATTAAAGACCATATTTTTTAATTTTTGAAGGTATCTTTCTATTAGATACATCCAACGATATTGAACTAGCCCACCGATCCTTGCTTCACCTGCTAGATGAACTATTAAATGAACCATTACGTCAAAGAAGGCAGGTATGAATATCTGCTCTAATTTTCATAATGTGATAACAATATCTTCTTCAAGTCTTCTCAAGATCAACGGATCTAAAACCTTCGAACACAATAATCTAAAAAATCCACTCAATTCTGTTAATGATTGTAGGACAGCATCATCAACAATCCCGCGAATAGCGAATGGGAGTAACACTTCCATGTAAACATGACAGTCATGACTTTTAATCCAGTTATCTTACGTTCTCTTTCATTTACACACCTCGACAACTGTGATGAGAACCCATCAGATACCTTCAAACTTTTAAGGAAGCTGAAAATTTTATCACGCTCAGTGTTGGATAATGTATATATTGCTACAGGTATAGTAATACGTCCATTGTCTAATTCAATTGGATGTAGTTCTTCGCGTATACCATGTTGAACTAAATCTTGTCTCATCCTTAAATTATCTTTTGATTGACCTGAAAGATCTAACGTTCCCAAAATATTTTCCAAAACATTCTTCTCAATATGCATGACATCCAAATTATGACGAAGTTGTAAATGTTTCCAGTATGGCAACTCTCTGAAAAAATACTTTGTTTCTTCCAACCACCAGCTACACTTTTCTTCGATGTCCGTCCTAAACAACTACTTCGTACAAGTAATTGTTGTTCCCAAATAATGTTTGCCATTCACATGAGCTAAGTCAAGTCGTTGCCCATAAGGTGAGCCGTTAAAATTCTTATTACTATCTGCCCTTTGCCATCTATTCTTCGGTGGCAGGAATCAACGATGACCAAAATAGCAATGCTTCATACTTCCAGACAGCCATGTCGAATGTGTTTTTTCAAGACAGATAGGACACGCGAGTTTTCCCTTAGTACTCCAACCAGACAAATTTGCATACGCGGGAAAGTCATTTATAGTCCACAACAGTGCAGCTTGTAATGTAAATATCTCTTTCCTACATGCATCATATGTAGATATTCCACTAGTCCATAATACTTTTAGTTCATCCATTAACGGTTGTAGGTACACATCAATTGCGTTGCCAGGACCTTTAGGAATAGGAATTAGTAGTGTCATCATCATAAATGATGAACTCATTGACATCCACAGTGGTAGATTGTAAACAATCAAAATCACGGACCAAATGCTGTAACTCAGACTCATATTACCAAACGGACTGAAACCATCTGAAGCTAATCCCAAGCGAACATTTCTCTCATCACTAGAGAAATGCGGATATCTCTGATCAAATTTTATCCATTCTTCTACATCGGATGGATGTCTCATAACTCCATTAGCATCTCGTTAATTTGAAAGAGAATGCCACGTCATCCACTTTGCAGTTTTTTCTGACATGAAGAGACGATTCAACCTTGGGATTAATGGGAAGTATCGTAATATTTTCACCGACTTCTTCTTCCTCTTTAAATCATTTTTTTCTTCTTTATACCTGGAAGCCTTACAATATGGACAAAGAACTAAATCAGAATTCTCTCCTCGAAAAAGCATACAATCATTAACACAAGCATCGATCTTCTCGTATTTCAGACCAAGCGATCGGAATCGTTGCTTCGCCTCTTTCCAATCCTTAGGATAATTCTGAGGATTATTCAATAACTTCCATATTAAAGCCATCACATCTGTCATCATTGCAGCAGTTGATCCGTTCCTTACTTTCATCTTAAACAACTCTAATAAAAACTGCAAACGCGTCATTTCCACCTCAGGAGCCAATATATCTTCTGCATCTGGCAAACTGCTCGAAAACCTATCATCTAAACCAATATCTTGTGCCTCGGGTCTTCTTAAGTCGTCGTCCATTAATTCAAATAACTCGTGATCAACATTATTCAAGGTTTGTGTAGTGAATCGTGCATCTACACCCATATCCTCATCCATTCTCAAATCTATAACCTCTCCATGTTCAGTCCAAATGGAGTAATGTAACCAAAATCCGTTGAGTATAAGATGGTTATAGACTTCCTCTCTAACATTACATTTAATATTCTTAGATCTCATACATGGACAATAAATCTTAAGACCACCAAATTTCTTATTAACTCTTTCTATTTGAAATGCCCAATCCAAGAACGCGATCACTCCTCTCTTATATTGTTGAAAATCATCGTATCTCTTATCCATCCATGATTTATCCATTTTACTGCACAATCAGAATAAAATCCAGCATTGTGTTATTATAGACAACAAGTTTTTCCATCTTATACACATCAAGTTTTTCTATTATACACAACAATATTTTCTAGATCTATTATACACAACAACAATATTTTAAATATACAACAAGCAATGTTTTATACAAATCATGTTTCATCCTATACACAAGCAATGTTTCTTTATTATATTAAATCATGTTTCATCCTATACACAAGCAATGTTTCATCCTATACACAAGCAGAGTTTCATCCTATACACAAGCAATGTTTCATCCTATACACAAGCAATGTTTCATACTATACACAAGCAATGTTTCATCCTATACACAAGAAATGTTTCATCCTATATACAAATCATGTTAATAGACAACAAGATATTTCATCCTATACAAATCATGTTTCTCTATTATATTAAACAAATCAAGCAATGTAATATATCAATAATATATTTCCAATCTAAACTCATTCACATGGGGAAAAACATCCCTAACAAGCATACCAAGTAAAATAAGCAAGAATAAACACAAAAGAGTGTTGATAGATACCAGAAAATGAGATTGACGAGGTTGGCAACCACGGAGAGCTCGGAGGCAACGACGGGGCGGCAGGGGGCGGTGATGGGTGGTGGCCTTGAGAACTTGAGAAGAGAGGAAAGTGAGAATGAACGCAGGTCGAAGGGGTTTTTTTCGATCTGACCAATGGGGACGGTCGTTTGAACCGTCCCCATTGGAGACGATCGGTGACGGTTCACTAAAAACCGTCCCCTTTGGACGACATAGGAGACGGTCTTCGGTGACCGTCCCCTTTGGTCATGGCAGAGGGGACGTTCATTAATGACCGTCCCCTCTGGTCGACCACTTTGGTCCAAGGGCAGGAGGCGACACCAATGGAAGCGTATTGGGGACGGCCAGAACCGTCCCAAAAGCCCTTCAGAGGGGTGGAAATGGTCCAGTGGCCTGGTCATGGCAGAGGGGACGATCATTAATGACCGTCCCCTCTGGTCGACCACTTTGGTCCAAGGGCTGGAGGCGACGCCAACAGAAGCATATTGGGGACGGTCAGAACCGTCCCCAAAGGCCCTCTAGAAGGGTGGAAATGGTCCAGTGGCCTGGTCATGGCAGAGGGGACGGTCGTTAATGACCGTCCCCTCTGGTCAACCACTTTGGTCCAAGGGCCGAAGGCGACACCAACAGAAGCGTATTGGGGACGGTCAGAACCGTCCACAAAGGCCCTCCAAAGGGGTGGAAATGGTCCAGTGGCCTGGTCATGGCAGAGGGGACGGTCATTAATTACCGTCCCCTCTGGTCGACCACTTTGGTCAAAGGGCCGGAGGCGACGCCAACATATGCGTATTGGGGACGGTCAGAACCATCCCCAAAGGCCCTCCAGAGGGGTGGAAAAGGTCCAGTGGTCTGGTCATGGCAGAGAGGATGGTCATTAATAATCGTCCCTATTATGTTATTACAAAAGGGGACGATAATCCACATACCGTCTCCCGTACGTGGTTATTGGGGACGGTTTTCTGATGACCGTCCCTAAAAAGTGACATTAGGGACGGTCATTCTCAAACCGTCGCTAGTTGTCGTCCCGAAAAAGTGCAATTCCTGTACGGTCCTGTAATATATTACATCCATTATTTATTACATAACTTTAAATGATTTTTTTAATAAAATAAAAATTATTTGACACTCCTAAAATTATATTGTAAATAAATAAAATACTAAATAGGGGTATTTGCATAAATATAATAAAAATAAAAATACTTGTATATACTACATAGGTATATTATACCTGCATATAATACAATATATCGTACATAAACTAGTTTATTTTTCATAAAAATTTAAAATAAAAAAAATATTTTGAAAAAAAAATAAACATTTTTTATTTTGTACACTATTTATTTTAAATCCATTGACTATTTTTATTGATTTTTTATTTTTTTTGTATATTCCAATTTTTGATTTGTCCAAGAGGTTTCGTTGAACTTGGTCAACCCTCCCTTCCAGCTGGGTCAAACCCGATTCGCGCTCATCGGACCTTCTTCTCACTCCTCACCCGACTCAGGCTGCCTCGTGCCCCAATTTGTTGCCCGAGCCTCCTCCTAGGATCCGTGATCTGCACAGATCCCTAGGAAGGTACGGATCTTCCTAGGGTTGCGTGCGCTTGCTATATCTTTCCAGGCCCCTATAGAATCCTATATAACCTTCTCTTACGCCTCCAAGCGTGGTAGCTCATCCCTCACGCCTCTATTCCCTCTAGATACCTTCGTTGAAGTGACAACCAACATAGGAGCCCTTCAGGATCATTGGGAAGCACATGGAGACTTGTAACTCAATACGAAGTCGGAGCTCTACCGCGTGAAGCCTCCTGGCTAGCCACAACTTGGTTGAGGCCAAGATCTGATCGCCCACCTTCGACTTACCTCGCTAAGAACCTCAGTAGCTTCAGGTATCGTTTATATCCATTGAATTTCTCGTTCTGATTCATCTTTTCATTTCATCTCTGCCGACGTTCACTCCTTCCGACCAACTCATAGGAGCCTTGTTCCCTACATCTATCTGCTTCGATCTATGCTACATCTCACTCCGCGCTTTCTCACACAACCCAACCATCCTGAGACTCGACAATCGAGTCGAGATTAGGCTTGGACCTCCTTCTCATGCCTTCGCCGGAGGCCAATCACCATCCACCGCTACTTCCCTTACCCTTTAAAGCATTAAACAGGGACGGAGCGTAGCCCTAAGCCCCTCTTCCCCTTACAGGTCTGCAAGCGCGCCTGGGATCATTTTGGAGCCTCTGCTGCTAAGGCAGAATAGCTTCAGCATCCACCGCCATACCCATCCGACTGTCGTCACCTCCATCGGAGGTGGAGCACTCTTGTGACACTACATGACCCTTTGGTGACCTCGTCAAAGTAGTGGATCACCTCCATTTCTCGATCGAAGCTCGCCCAAGGGGGTGTTCTTCTAGACCTCCTTCAGTCATTGGATGACCACGCCTCTGCCAGACTCCATCACATCCATCCGATAGAACAACTTTTGGTGCCGTTAGATTAGACCCTCTGGAGTATCTGACACACACGTAGCCGACAAATCAGATTCGTCAGATAAGCATTGTAGAGGTGATCAGCATCGTATATGGTCCCCCGTGCTACGCTCATGCCTCGAGGGGTATATTTCCATTTTATCCTTGCATCTCTCGCTATTTCTCTTTAGTCCCTTGTATAAATATTGGAGTTAAGTACTTTTGCAGTCTGGATCACATATTTTTGAATATTTGCATATCAGTCCCTCCGAGTCCATATCACGTGCATCCCCACGTGGTTTGATTGGTTAATTGCATTTTTTTCCTTAAACTTTCTACTGGTAATTGAATGCATGCTATGTTTTGAGAATTACATTTATACCCCTGTGAGCCTGGATCACGTGTTACGCAAGCGTTGTTGGGGTTAATCGCAGATTTGGCCCTTTGTTCTCTTAAGTTGTTATTGTTTGGACAGAGATTTGTTTTAATTGCGAACTAGAACATGTAAACTGTGCTTATTTACATCTTGTATTTTGGACTTAATTAACAACAAATTAATTCTAAAAATTATCTAAAAATTTGCCACCAATTCTTGTTGAAGTGTAGTATTTAATGTAATTTTTGTGGGATAACTTATTTGCAATTATTACTTTTGAAATGTAAAAAATCTATAAAAAGTATCATGTCTATTTTTGAAAATCCATAAACTTCAAAAATTGTCATAAAAATTAAAAAAAAATCATGTTCTTGTCTTCTTGTGTGCTTTAGCTACAGTAGTAATTTTGTTTGAAAATTCCCTATAAAAGTCCTAAAAATTAAGAAACACCTAAAATCTTATAAAAATTATATAAAATTCAAGAGAAATACAAAAATTCTCATTTGAGTTCCTATTTGTAGATTTTTTCTTGTATTTTCTCATAAATATGCTAACCAGGATTTTAGGGCATTTTAGATATATTTAACTTGCAATTTAATCATGTCTGTGCATTTTTTACATTTTTTGTCACTATTGGATTTTTATAAAAATATAAAAACATCAGAAAATCCCCAGATAATTACTAAATCTTTTTAAAAAACTTAAAAACCCAAAAATATTTTTATCCTAATTTTCTGAGTATTTTTAGGCTTAAAGAAAATTACAAAAACATTATTATGTTGCTTTTCTTTCATATTTGTTGATTTTGTTTCCTTATTAAAAATCATAAAAAATTTTGCAAAATTAAAAACCACTAAAAATATGTTTTTTTATTTCTGAGATTTGACTACTTTAAAGGTTTTCTCGTGGTCCTTGTGTTCGACCCTGGTTGCTACACCAGGTAAAATAAATAGTGAACCACTTACATATGCCTGATTGTTTTTAATCTGTTT
Source organism: Ottelia alismoides (assembly GCA_037367405.1). Classification (NCBI taxonomy): domain Eukaryota; kingdom Viridiplantae; phylum Streptophyta; class Magnoliopsida; order Alismatales; family Hydrocharitaceae; genus Ottelia; species Ottelia alismoides. The sequence continues at coordinate 604,312 of JAZKJV010002130.1, read as the reverse complement.
GAGTGGTTTATTTTTCTTGATTCCGCTCAGCTTGTTGATTGGGGTCAGAATGACCTTGATATTTCTTGATACTTAACGCTAGTGGAGAAGTCGCTCATCAGAATGGTACCGTTATCGGGGAGCATGGCTTAGTAGTCATTTTCCATATTTTTATCTTTATTTGATATAACTAATTTCTGACACATTTCTTCTTTGCTCTCTCTGTGAGGAACTGTCCGACGACGCTTCGGATTTCTGTTGGAGTACTCGTATCTGAGGAGAAGGTGAGCAGGAGAGGATAGTTATAGTATATAGAGTAGTTTTATTTTCTGCAAAACTCTTATTATTGTAATATTTGGACTTGGACACTCTTAGACACTTAGATTTATCGGGTTTTTTTTGCCGAGTACCAATGTCGTCGGGGGACCTCATCAGATTTTTCACAGTTTTGCTTTTATGACCTTTTATTTTCTTTTGATTCCCGAGGATTTAGACCCTAGATTCAAGACTTTTGTTGATTGTGACATAATTAGCTGAGGCCAAACACTTAATTGCTTATTCTCTTCCTATAGAACGTAATAGGACCTAGCTAATAATAAATAAAAAAATGTTAAATTAATCGATTGAGAGGCCACACGTCGTTAGAGGTCATATACAACGCTGACAGGATCCGTTGTGGCGGACACCGATCGACATCTGAGACCGAACTCAGGCCCTTCTCTCTTATTAGTTAGCTATTAGTTATTCACGATCAATAGAAGTTGCTCATCTAAGACTGATTTCTTCGTTGCATCATGTAGATAGTTTTATTCCTATCTTTACTTTTATGCACAAATCACCCTGCATATAGAGTGCTGGAGTCAGGTACACAGTTCTATCTGTGCATGCATCATAGTGTTTGATCGCGTATTGGTTTTTTCAACTTTCACCCCCCGTTATATTGGACTCAAAATAACCCAAGAAATCGAAGTATTCATTATGTGTTGTTTTTATCAGAAAAATATATAAAATGTGAAAACAAATTAAATTGGGACTGCTAATGCAAACTGGACCTTAAAATACACCTCATCTTAAAGTATTTGTTTTGGGGAGAGTCACCTCCTCATTGGTTGATTTATCTACATGAGAGAGTGACCCGTACACTTGGTAGAGACATACCTGAAATCCTTTCAGACTACTGGCCTTGTGGTTGGTTGTTCTCCAGTGAGGATTTCACCAGGTAGCCGATAATTGGTTCGAGACTTCCTTAGTAGATTGGGTAGATCGGGTAGCCGGTAAAAGGTCCGAACCCATACTGGCTGGGAAAAATTAACTGTGGGATTGGGTTAGTCTCTTTGGAGCATCGATTTCCCAACAGCTCGCTTAATCGCTCTGATAGATTGATTGATCACCTCAATAAAATTGACAAGATTAGTGACGATCTTTCATAGTCATCAGTTCCAATGTTGAGTAGGTGAATTAATCGCTTAATTTCTGATCCTATTTGCATTCCATATCTCATCATCATAAATCCCTACATCATGATGATACGAAGGAGGTAACTTAGGCTGCCTTTGACAGCACTGCTCTCAAGCACTCATTTCCATTTATCTATGGCAGTTTTAGAGAGCCCCAACCAGCTCTCTGAACCTGAGTTCACTACCACCATGTTCCCCATCTACCACCCTTTGTCCAGTCCTGAGGTACCAAAGTAGAGGCCATCACAGTTATACGTTCATTTGACAACACCTGAGTTGGGGTCTTTTGCCTTTGTAGAGACCTGAGAGATAAACAATAGTAAGGGATGCACCGATGAGCAGCCGCAGGGTTTAGCATATGTACTTGACCAGGCTGCCATCAACAGAACAGTCTTAGTCTCCATAGAGACGATGCAACGCCATATTATAGACCAGGGAGCATCCATGGTATATGTGCGTTGAGAGCTGACTGAGATGAAAGCCGGTAGAGGATAGGTGTAGAGAGCAATCAATAGAGAGATACCCACAACATGAGGAGGAGCATGACAACCCGAGGAGCCACAGGAGCAAGCCAGACAACCATGGATGTTGGGACAGTTGCACAACCCTGGTGAAACTCTCACCCACCAATGAATTCATCTCCCAGAGATCCTGGGCGATTTCGAGCTTTGCCCCCATACTATTTAGCTTCTGCCCATGTTTCATGGGCTAGCCACCGAGGAGCCGCACCTCAGTCTCAAGGAGTTTGAGATGATCTATAGTACTATCCACGATAGATATGTGGACGAGGACACGATCAAGATGATTGCCATCCTATTCTCATTAGTTGACAGAGCATCCTATTGGCTGAAGCATTTGGGGAGGTATGTCACCACGTGGTAGCAGCTTTGGACCGAGTACTTCAACAAGTACTATCCACTCAGCTGGACCAATGCAGCGAGATGTATGATCAACAACTTCACCATGATCCCTAACGAGCAGTTTCACGAGGCATAGGATCGATTCAGAGAGCTCATCGACCGTTGTCCACATCACGAGATATCCAAGCCCAACTTAGTCAGAGCTTCTTTTGTGGATTGACACCGGAGTTGTAGGGGCTTGCTAATGCCTCATGTGGAGGGTCCTATTTAGCCAAGGATGAGGATCAAGTCTAGGCCATATATGAGGAGATGGCATAAAACTACACGGTGATGTCCCAGACTAGGGTCTACACTCAAGGGAAGCCCCTCCCATAGGTCGTATCCTACTAGAGGATCGCTCAAGTCGATGCGGGTCCATCTACTTCGTCAGCAGCAGCAGCACAGGCTGAGTCCTCAGCTGCTGACATGCAGATTGTCAACGAGCAGCTGGATTGCATTAAGATCATCAAGAAGAAGTAGTGTCAGGGCCTCACAAAGATTGATCAGTTCGAACAGACAATGAGTGGCCTGATGACTCAGATCATGTATCTCTAGGAGGCACAGATAGTCCACATCCCCCTCTCAGATCAAGGGTTGATTCCAACAACAACAACTCCAACCAACCATCAACCACATACCGCCAGGTCCACCACAATCAGGTAGAGTCGGTCCAGCCGCTGCAGCATTAGTCTCAGCCACCACCATCTCAGGACACTCAGATTGTGGTCTACCACCCGTATCAGCCCCTGGAAGTTCTTCCCCTTCACCTTACGAGCAGGAGCCGTTGATGGAAGTTAACGAGTTTCGATACGATCAGTACCAGTAGCAACCCGGGATCCATCGTGATCATCCTGGATTCAGATGATCTAACGAAGGTACCTCATCCCAGCATCAGCCTCCAGCTCAGGACGGTCAGAGCAGCCAGCAGCAACAGCCCCATCACTCCCATCCATCCCAGCAGTACCAACAGGGTCCTCATCCCTACCATCAGGGATAACAGTGGAGGTAGAAGCAACAACCTCAACAATTCTCTCAGCCTCCCCCTCACAACCAACAACCTTATTTCCAGCTAGGCAACTTGTTTGGTTCTCATGGACCCGTCTAGGAGAACCCAACCCTTGATGACCTCACCCACCTACTTTCATACCAGCAGGCATCCTTCCAATGAGAGATGGACGAGTTCCGGTAGGAGATGAGGGAGATCATCAAGGGAAAGGCCGCCATACCCGCTCTGATTGAACCGAACCCAAACAATCTGAAGAGGAATTCTGAGCAGGTACAGTTTACAAATACTACCACTCCTAGTAATACTTTGGTTTAATATATTCGTGTATGTTTGATGCTGACTTTGTGACACTTAGTATGATGCTAGCCAGCGGTGACTCGTCTGAGCGACGACCACAAGGAGATTCACCAGCTCCCTACGAGGAAGATAGCGATGCTCATGTCGCTTGTGCTGAAGATGACGGTGGCGCTGAAGCCACCAAGGATGTAGATCCAGCCGATGAACTGAGGCCATCGTGATTCCAGATGCAGTCGGTGGAACTAATGCGACCATTCCACGAGATGCTGAGCTAGAGCACGGTACTGACACCACGAAGATAGATGGCGTGGGTGGTGCTAATGCCACCATTTCTACTTCAGATATGTTACCTTCTACTGTATTTCAAGATAGTTATAGAAAAACCCCAAAAAATGGAAAAATAGAAAAGAACAAAAATATGAATAAAGGAAAGGTTCTTGCATCTTCTTCGAGTCCATATGCGTTGCATGATGATATTGGTATGGATTATGTTCCTTCACACATGCACACAGGAGCCTATTCCTGATCCTCATCTCTCCGGAGAGGGTCCAGCCATCCCCTTCCCTAAAGCACTCCACTTAACAAAGGGGAATTAAACAGAAAATCCAAAAAAGAGACATCAGTTAGAGTTCAGCCAATAGATGATCGATAGATTCCAGATTCAGCTGACTCTA